>JAOEHY010051760.1:0-51909 GCA_025447955.1 Psilopsiagon aurifrons
CATTAGGGACTGTAGTGATAGGACAAGGGGTAACGGGTTAAAACTTAAACAGGGGAAGTTTAGATTGGATATGAGGAGGAAATTCTGTAGTGTAAGGGTGGTGAGGCACTGGAATGGGTTGCCTGAGGAAGTTGTGAATGCTCCATCCCTGGAGGTGCTCAAGGCCAGGTTGGACATATCCTTGGGTGGCATGGTTTAGTGGGAGGTGTCCCTGCCTATGGCAGGAGTGTTGGAACTAGATGATCTTAAGGTCCTTTCCAACGCTAACTATTCAATGATTCTATGATTCACAGCTTCCTTGGGCAACCCATTCTACTGCCTCACTGCCTCTACACTTCAGAATGCATGATTTAATTTTTTATATTGTTAAAATTGAGCCTAAACAACATATGCTAAATAAAAGAGTATTGAAAGAAATCATATAACTCAACACATGTATCAGGAATCCAGATGCAACTTAGCTTTCATCAAAATGAATTATTTTCATTTTTAAGGCAATGGAAAGAGCACTTAAGATTCCTACCTACCCTGAGTTCAGTCCATCCTTTCCAACTAATACCTGTCATGTAAGACACTATGCTGCACAGAGCTCGGCTACCACAGAACACTGAAAAACTTTGATTCTTATTTTATTGTTAGGTTTTGAGGTTTGCTGGAGTCTAAAGGATTACTCTTTGGAGCATAACATATCCTGCTGCTCTCAAAGAACAGTGAAAATGCAGTCATCAAAGTTACTGTGCTCACCTTCAGTTATAGGAACATAAGAAACTGGGATCTGTGGCACTGCCTTGGCATCATTACCTATCAAGCCCATGCTTAACAGATGTATTTTCAGGTGCCTCAAAACACTCAAGAAACACTGTAGAAAGACCTGCTGCTACAGAGAGCATAGCTTTAAGCCTCATTTTCCCTGTCTGCTCACTAAATTCTTTTTTACTTGATGCATAGTCCAACGTCTTTATTATTGATATAACTGCTAACTGCTTGGAGTATCTTGATAAACTCCTAGGCCCACTGGTTATCCTATGGCAGCGCATTCTACGGGCTGGTAGTTCAACGCTAAATGGAAGAGTACCTCTGTACATTTCAGGGTTTTTTTTTTATTTCAGCTGCATCAAATATCTCCTTAAACACACCATCTGATTGCCTTCCTCTGTACCATGATTTCACACATCTTTCCTGCCCTTCTTCACCTCCTCTCTGAAACAATGTGTCCCTGTCTGTTCAGTTTATATTCCTATGGAAACCTTTCATTGCTTCAAATAATTTTTGTAAGGAGTCCACAAACAGGTAAAATATTATAAAAGGCAGTGAAATAGGGGAAAATATTTTTATAAGTATAGCAGAAATATGCATGCGTTTCTGTGTGAACTTGCAGGATGTCTGAAGTATCGGCATTTCAGAGGTACAGCATCACAACGCTGCACAGAACGTCAGAATCATAGGACTATCTGATTAAATAATAGTGCTTGCACAAATTCATCTCTGTAGATAGGTGAATATTTTATGTTGTACATATACGTGCACAGATAGACTTACACACTCTCACCCATGCACCCACGTTGTGTCTGAAGATACCTTACATGTCGAATAAAATATGTTACATATACAATGTGTTATTATTTCTATTACTAATCTTCCCATTTAGACATCTGGTCACACTTGGACCATCACTGCAGATACAGAGCACTGCTAATTTTATTCTTTCAAGGTCCTTCCCACACACAAGTGGTTTCTTTCTTTTTATTTTAAAACTAGCAATATTGTCCATGATACTGTTTTGTTGACGTATTCCATCTGTCATCTTACTGGCAGTTCACCTAGATTTGATACGTCCCTTTGTTAGATTTTTCACACTCTGTTGCACTTCAGGTGAGCTCTTCTGTCATCTGAAATGTATTTGACAGCATTCATAGTGAAGCTCTGCAATCATTGTTTGGCTGGCCTTTTGCAAGCTTGGCATCCAGCTATTTACTTCTGTTCCTTGCTTTTTTATAGCTTGCAACTCTATAATCATACTTCCTCATAATTAATGAATTTCCTTAACAGCCTTCACTTCAGGAATTTTGGCAAAAATGGGTTTTTTTAAGTCCAAATAAATTATTTCCAATTATTTCACTTTCAACCTTACTGTGCTAGCCTGTGCAATAAACTGTCAGTAGATTGAAAAGACCACTTTCTTTTGCAGTATCCATATTGATTTGTATTATGTCTCCATCTTCCTATTAGTTTCTAATGACTTTCTTTAATTATTGTTTCTTCCTCTTACTCAATCCTGACACTAGATAAACTTACTTATAATCTCCACAGTTACCACAGAGCCTTTGTTAGAGATAGGACTGAAATTTGCTACCCTAAGGTCTGCTGTTAAAATACACTGTGTTAACCACACAACCATTTTCTTCTTGTGTTTCCACAGAATACTTGGTGGAGCAGCAGCCAAGTTTTCTTTTAAACACGCAGCTGTTTAATATAGCAGCTTGTTCTAACATCTCTTCTTTTGACACCTCAGTCTCACTGGGTTTCAGCTTTATTTTATGGAAAACAGAGGTTTCCAATGCTTTTTGCAGTTAAAATGCACACAAGAAAATAATTCCATTTAGAGACTTCACCTACATCCTTTACATCTTTAAAGGCACATGAATGAGAGAGTCAGAAGAGAAAGTATGATCCTAACCAAATACTCACAGGCATGTCTAGAAGAGAGGAAAGGGAGAAGTGTAGGTTCAAATCCCTGATTTGTGCCCCTGATCCAAGGACCAGATGGTCACAAGGCACAGAAATCAAGCAATGTCTTTGGATTTTGACAACACCACATAATGAAATTAACACGTGTTAATTAACCTTATTGTAGAACATTGTATGTAGACAAGCCCTTATTAATTTCCTCCATTTCTATATACTTAAATGCTAATTACTTTCCTTGACAACTAAAAATACTCCTATTTTAGAGTAACCTTCAGGCTCTCATCAAGATGCTTTCCTGAGAGATGTAGGCTTGAGGGTCCTCAGACTTAAAAAAGAAGCTTGGGGAGTGGAGCAGATGGAGAGGCAAAAGAGGGACCAAACACAATTTTCCCGCTCTGGGTAAGCACTCCTGTTCCTTCAGGCACATTTTTGCATAACCAAACACATTGGACAAGCACTGAAAATTGCTTCTGAGTTTGGCAACAGAATCAGGGGCCCAGGATAGTTCTGTTAAGACAGAGGCAGTCTTAGACATTTAAATAGGAAAATTTGTAACAGTCCCTGTCCCAATACATAGGCCCTGACAAAGTTTTCTACTTACTATGTAGCAGATAAACAAGAGGTTTTCAGGTCCACAGCTGTGAATTTAGGCAACTAAATTTCATCAAAATCCCCACTTAAACTTAAATCTATCTGCAATTATCCTGCATCTCACTGGAAACTGGGGTACCTGAAGAAGCAAACAAAGCCGAGGAATGGCTGGTGCCACCAGTACTTCTAAGTGACTGATTTTTGTTTTTTGTCATCTCCACAAAAGAACACCTGCTCGTTCTTTTGAGAAAGAGTTGTCCTGATTTCTCTCAAAGCTTGCCCCAGGAGGGGACTCACAGGTGTGAAGGCATCTCTATTTAGCTCAAAATAACACCTCCTGGAGGGGAGCCCGTCTAAAGCTCTGTGTCTCTATTGCTAGTTGCTACCTAAACAGCTTTTGTTTTGGCCTTTACAGGTTCTCTTCTTTGGTGTTAAATCTCCTCACACATTGCAGGATGAGCAGGCATACCTTCTAAAAGAAACTCCTGTGGGGTGGGAGAACACCCTGTAAATAACTCCCTGTGAGTGCACACTGATTTATTACTATTATAGAATCAACTAGGTTGGAAAAGACCTTCAAACATATCAACTATATCCATCTATGTACCTTTAGCTCTCTCCTCTCAGTTCTGCAAAGTCCTGGCAAGACCCCACACTAAACCTGCCTATTATTTTCTTAGGTCAATAACACCTTTGCTAATTTGGCAATTGATCTTCTGGGCTTTTTTTCCTCTTCCTTCACCTTGCAGAATTGCATCTGTTGCTAACTTGGAAGAGTGCATGCCTAATTAAGCAAATTTGTAAACTTCCAGTGCAGCTGCTAACTAGAGAGCTGCTTCATGCCCACAGGTGAGCGCCCCAGTGAGTGGCTGCACCGGGTGAAGGATATAAGCATGAGAAGGAAGAGTTAGCCTAAAGTATTGTGGAAGATTTACCAATCATAGGAAGAGAAATAGAAATTGCTCTAGGAGCTGTGAAGCAAAGAAGGGAACCCTTTGGCTGCGGGCTAGCCTAGAAGTAAGTGAAAGTTCATCCTGGCTGGACTGTGCCGCTTGTTAAAAGATTTGAAGTAGCAAGGATCCTTTAAAATGTGCAATCTTTTACTTAGCCCTTCTTCTGCGGTCTTGAAGAAAGCAAGACTCAAAAATACTAGCAAATATAAGTCTCAGACTTGCCTTTCTCTTTTGCTCTAAGCTCCTGCTGACAGTTATTTTGGTCTGTAGGAAATGAGGATTTGGTCAGTTGTTCCATGTCCTTTACTTGGAAACTTTAAACAAAAAAAAGAGCAAAAACTCATTAAGAAAGTCAATTAAAACAAGGCAGAGAAAAAGCTTCATCAAATTGTGCTAGACTTAGGACAGGCATGTTTGCATGAATATTCATAGCAAACTCTTCTGTTACCTCAGCCTGACAACCTGTTTATTCAAAAGTGAGGTTACAAGCCACTAGGTAAGCTAATCAAAGGACTTGCTCTGTAGCTTTGTCATATATTGTTCTTGAAATTGGACACTTACTCTGTTCCCTAGAGTCATTTCATACTGAAATGGAGTTCTAGCTTAGCATTTCATTAGATTCATAAGCAATATAAGCTGAAATAAATGAATAAAGGCAGAAAGGTATTGAATTTTTGTGGGCAACTTTCAGATTGGAATGTTTTTTATTTCTGTTAAGAACTCAAATGTTGCTTGTGTTTTACCAATCCAAAATAGGAATTTACACATGTTTTTATCTATTTCATGGAGCAGTGACTCTAGAAAATTACTTATGTACATAAGAAGACATAAGTTTTAAGAGTGTCATAGTCACTCCTAATTTCGCAGAGCAGCTACAGCAGCAGGAAATGCAGTTACTAGCAAATAACATGGTGGCCTGAAGGTGAACATATGGTATTTGTCATACTGCTCAGCTGTGAAACTTGCCAATATGGCCATAGGAGTTTACAAAAAAAAAAAAAAAAAAGAAAGAAAAGAAACCATTTCAGCAGAGTGTATTACTGGTTTGGTGTAAATCCTGCTGTCAAAGGCTGGAAGTTAAATTAAAAGACAAGTGTAGAAAATTCTGAAACATTTAAAATTAAAAAATACTTCACTGAATTGCAGGAGACCGTGTGATCTCTCACTGTAATCAATTGAAATAATTGAAATTCAGAAGGTTTAATTATAGCCCAGTTCTGCAAATAATAATCTTTATCTCATTGTACTTATATGAAAGATGGTGTGGGCGAGCATATGGATCTTAAAGATGATTAAATTAGTGACTAATTTACTGCAAAAAGAGAAGAAAACAGACATATAAATAAGAATTTGAAAAGAAAAATTTCTTTTACGGATAGCATTTGACTAAAAATAGAGCATACACAAAATTTGATATTTTAGATAAACATAGTAAGGCTCATATTTAAGATGTACTACTCCCTTCCATCTTAACAAAACTGATACCTGATTAGATAAGGATTCCAGACCTTGGCTTTTCTGCTACTGAGGTCTGTGGCTAGTAGACTAATGGTCATGCTCACAAGTAACAATTCCCACTTCCTGTCAGACTTCTGATAGGCCAGCTAATCTCTTTGATCTTGGGACAACACTATAAATAAAATAATGCATCCTTCTTGTAATGAAGGAATTTGGCTTTTCAGAACACTAGAAGCTGCTGTGGCCAAGACACTTGAAGACGTGCCAAAAATTAAGGTACAAAAGCCTTATTAAGGTGGGTAAATAAAGGATCAAGTTTTCCAAGGTGCTCAGCTGGCAATAATTTCCCTTCAAGAGACAGCTGATGAGAACTCAGCACTTTTAGAAAGAGGTTACTTAAAGTGTGCTTATTGAAAAGTTTGCCTCAAGTGCATGGGATTGCAAAGACGAAACTGCCTCTTTTCCTTAAAAGAAGTCAGTGAGAATAAAGCTGGCTGAAATGATGGTTAACTGATTAATCTATGTAATTTGCTGCCACAAAACCCAAGGGTCAAGTAGAGCATGCTGTATGTGCAAAGCTGTCTTGGTTTGAAAACACTTGGTGATTATCATAGGAAGATGGGATAATTCAGGCTTGGAGCGATCTCAGGAAACCTCCAGTCTACCTCCTCGCCCAAAATGGGGCCACCTCTGGGGACAGACCAGGCTGCTCAGTCAGTAATTGAAACCCTCCCAGGATGGAGTTGGCACAGCCTCTGGGAGTGACTTGCTCCACTACCTCCCTCATGGGAAGTTGAGAACTGAGAGAGTTTCAGGCCAGGTACAGTCAGGACTATATTCAGCTCAATTCAGCTTGTACCCACTGCCTCTTGCCTAGCAATGCTGAGAGACCTGACACCATCTCTTCAATGCCTGCCTTGTAGCTACTGGGAGGTAGTGCTCAGGCGCTCCTAAAGCTATCCTTTTTTATCAAAGTGGGTTCTGCGGTTGTGGAAGTCTTGCAGGCCTGTGCATGGAAGGACATTGCCCTGCCATTGCCAGCAATCAGAAGCCTCCTGCCACCTTTGCAAAGGGAACCACTGCAAGCCCCGCAGCCTCTGCCTCAGCCATCCTCTGGGGCTCAGCTCAGGTCCCCTCCAACCTCTCCTTCACCATCCCCTGGGATTAGACCACTTGTTTTATTTCTCCTGCATCCCCTACTGAGCAGCAGACACAGCCATCACTCACACCATTTCTGCCCCTAGGGACATGTTGGAGGTAATGGGCAGCTGGGCAGAGGTGGCCTGGTCATCACCAGCTGTGTCCCCTTGCCCCAGGCATGGCCTCTCAGCATGACTCGCTCAGCTGGTGCTGCCTTCACAACAAAGTTTTCAACTGGTTTGGCTAAACCCCATGAACTGTAGGTATGAACTCTAGTAAACTGGTTTAAATTCAGCTTGCAGTGACTCAGCTGGCATTCATAAACACTAGTGTAACAAAAAACTAATTTTAAATCTGTCGCCTTGTGTGTGGTTACATCAGTTTAACCAGAGCAGCTTGCAGGCAGATTTAAGCTAAGCTGGCTCTGCTTGGTTGCAGAAGAACCTAGGACTGGAAAAGCTGATGTGCCGATATGAGTAAGACCTTCAGCTGTAATTATAAAATACTTCAGCTCAGGTATCTTCCTGCTGCAGGGTATAAACCAATCACCTGCTGCTGTACCAAAAAAAGCCTTTTCTTCCTTCAGGTGCTCTCAATGCAGCAAACAAACATCTTCCTCCAAAACACCTGCTGTTGTCTGGGGCCCAGGGAAGCCTTGTGAGCTGGGCAGACCGCTTCCCACTTCCATAAAATAATTAAAATTCTCAAGAAAAAACAGTGATGTTATCATTAAATTGGGACCTAATCCAAGGCAATAGAGATCATGGAACAAGCGTTCCTTTCTGCCGGATCTGATGCCTTTCTTGGCATTAATTGGGAGTGCGTCAGCAGGGGAGGTAACTGCTAGCTAAATGGATAACATTACTGAAGTTTCTCAGGTTGCCTGTGCCAAATCTGTGTTTAATCAGCCTAACTTGGAAAGCTATAAAGGATCATTTCATTAATCTCTAAGGTCAGGATTTTAGCAGGGATTTTGAATTATTAAAGAAACTGGATGACAATGTGGGGCAGGAGGTAGAGTACACACTCAGCTTCAAAATCACAGCATCAGCAAAACTTTCTTGAGACCTATTACTGGATTTGAAGGGGCTGAGACATGCATTTAGTCATGAGAACTTCATTTTCTGCTGAATGGCTTAAAATATAGCAGAAAGATCCATCTGGATCCAGCATGTTTTAGAGTTCACTGAACTAAATTGTCCATGCTACATCCAATTCTTCAGGGTACACAACTGTAACCAGAGATTTAATGTTTCCTGACTTCTGTTAAATGAAAATCATCAAACATGAAACTGTACCAACTTGAAGTTGTACTGAGCTATAAAACGCGACTCGAGAGTTTGGCCTGAGAACACCTCAGGGATGCAGGCAGAGAAGTGAGAGTTGATGAGGTTTCCTGCTGAGACTGCCTCTCAGTAGCATGAGCAACATCCTTTCTGCATTACCATGAGCTTCCTTCTCACCATGAGGACAAGCCATCTATCCTGTACTTCGCTCATCTGGGCATGAGGCAAGCCACAAAACTTCTTGGCCTTTTTTCACTAGCTGCTATCTCTCAGCATCTCTTTCATAGGCTGCATGATCAACAAGGAAGTTACTCTAGGCAGTCTTCATCCTCCACAATGTAAGCACTACTAGTTCTAATTTCCTTTCTGCTTCTTTAAGGAGCAGAAGTTTACTACTCCATCCAGCTCTGAACAGATAAAAACAAGCGGATCATACACCAAAGAGTGATGAAAAGAAGAAACATCCCCTTAAAATCTGATCTAGCAGTCAGACTGGTTGGGGTAAAATTTCTATGGTTTAAAGCAGATTTTAGTGCCATGTTATTGTTATGAGCTCACTTCTACTGCATGGAGACATACATTGATCTAGCTTAGTTTGTTAATGCGGAAAGAGATCGATTGGGTCTCTGCTTCCTGCAGCAATGCAGCTATGGCTGGTTGGACTTCTCTCAGCATAATAACCCAGGTATTTAACTAAAACATTGCAACATCAATCACCAGTTGTCACTAAAATCCAGGATCATTTGAGGAGAGGAAAATGGTAATGTCTGAAGTGTCATAAGATTTCTTTCCTTCTCCTGCCTCCACACACCCCATGGCTAAAATTGCATCCAATTGTATGGAAGGGAAAAAAATTATATTCCTATAGTCCTTGCTGACCTAAGGTCAGTATTTATCTTATTGGAAGTAAAAGCATGCATCTAGACTTCATTTTCTTCTAATAAGAGTGAAACATTTGCCATGTACTTTCTTCTACTCAAGAACTATATTGCACAGAAGGGATATATATCACCCTAATGAACTCTTTCCATTTTTCCATTGCCTTTACTTTCTCAGTACCAGCCTTTGAAAACCAATTTAATAGTTCTTTGAATGAGAATGCCCTTTTTTTTCCCATCACTTTGAGCTTTTTCCTGTGTGAAAACTGAGATGTTTGGAAAGGCAATATGCTTTCCGATTATTAGAAAATAGTTATGTTACTGTTTTTGCAAAGACCAACAGCCACAAGTTGTTATCAAATGTATTTCTGAATACATTTAGTATTCAATTACAAGGCAGAAGAGATGGCTTTAAATCTCAGGATGGGCAGACTCCTTTGGGAAATGCCATCTCCAAACTGAAGACTTTTAGCTGTGAGGGCAATAAGCCATCGGATTATGCTCCTAAGGGACATGAGCTGTGTTCTGCTGTCTGGAGACTCTAAATCTAAATTGGAAACAAAACCCTAGGATAGTATTTCTCTCTGAATATTTTCTGAACGCAGTATCTGGCTAAGACGCTTGAACTCCTGGTTTTCACAAAAAGACAGAGTAGTGGTTTAGGGACTGTTTTGTGCAGGTTGGAGTAGATGTTACAAATGGATGGAGTAGAGGATTTAAAACCTCTGAAGGATTCTATGAGTATTTCAATTCAATCTTCTAAAGCATCTGTGTTTTCTATCTGGGGAGCTCAGTGTTCTTTACAGCTATTCATGGACTGTTTTAGCAATCCTGTGAGATCAGGAGCCATGTGCTTGCTACAAGTGCAGAAACTAAGGCATACAATGTTGAAGTAACTTTCCAAGAGCCAGAGAAAGGACACCTGACTCTCAGAAGCAATACCTACATTTCAAGCCACTGGTGAGATACACCTCCATAAGCTATACACACAAAGAAGATCAAGCTATGGCAGGATGCAGGGAGGGTGATACCATGCTTCGGGTGACAGCCTTCTGCTCACTGTTCTCCAGTTTACCAAGCCATTATCAGAGCAGATGATGGGGAAAAAAAAACGAAATCACATTAGAAGAAACATTTGCTTAGAAAGGTAGAAGCTAAGTGAGAACAGGCTGGAAAGGACAATATTTGACAATAGTCTATGAATAAGATTTATCACTTCTAGCAAGACAATAATACAGTAATGTAATTATGTGAGAAAGACTGACATGGTGTCATTTTCCATCCAGCAGCATTGAGAGCAAAAGAGAGATAGCCGGCACTTTGACAAGAAACCTGTGGAAATTATTTTGTTGACGTGTGGCTAATGATTTCTAGTCAAACCCAAAAAAACATGTTTAGCTTTATATAGGTATAATTGGTCATCATTGCTTTTTATTTTTCTTCATCAGCCCTTACATTTCCAGTGAAAATTAATTTCCTAGCAATACACTTGACCTAAAGTTCAATGATCATAAACAAGGTTTACTCAGCAGATGACCTGTATAATCTGCTTGCTATGGAATTACTGGTTGGAATGATATCCCAAGATGTTGGATTTTATTATGTCCTTGACCGGGGCCCTGAAAGGTTTTTAAAATTAATTTACAATTCAGGAATGAGTCACTGCAGTCCTTCATTATATATGGAGAAAAAATTCCTAATGACTTCCACTGGGATGATACTGTGTTCCAGTAGATGGGTTGTAAAATCTATTTCTGCTTATGCCACTTCAGTTTTTTAACTCCTTCCTTTGACTTTCTTACCTTGAAGAACACAAAAACTTCCGGAGAGGCACTTTATTATTTCTTATATCCATAGCAGACAAGGAAACCCATTTTCCCAAAATGTTTTCTGGGAGAAGAAACTTTCATGCAGTAGGGGAAATGAACCAAAAAAAAAAAAAAAAAAAGCCAGTTTACCTATGAAAACAAAAGAGCATCAAACAAATATTTCTGCTAAATTCATCTAATAAACACCCACAAATATTAAGCTAATTGTATGCAGGTGTACATGGGTATGATAATATTAAACTGATCACTGCATATATTTAAACATTCAGCATTACTGAAAAATACTCATTGATGTTAAATGTCTCCTAGTTAAAAGACTTAGTGGTGTTTCATGGCTTTAAACTGGAAGAGGGTAGATTTAGATTGGACATTAGGAAGAAGTTCTTTACTACAACGGTGGTGAGGAGCTGGCTCAGGTTGCCCAGAGAAGTGGCTGCCTCACCTCTGGAAGTGTTCAAGGCCAGGTTGGAAGGGCCTTTGAAGAACCTGGTCTACTGGAAGGTGTTCCCGCCCATGGCAGTGAGTTTGGAACTGGATGATCTTTAGGGTCCCTTCCAGCTCAAACCATTCTATGATTCTGTGATTCTATGTTACTTACTGTTTATAGACCAATAGTTTCTTTACCCTGTTATTTTATAAGAAAATTTACTTGTTGTTAGATATACACTAGTTAAATAAATATATATATCAAAAGCTACCCATGGTAACTCTGTTATCAGTATTTGTTTCAGCATCCTGATATTTTTCACTACATGGTTTCATAAATGCTGCCATGTATTTTCAACAGTTCCATCATTTTCTTACTACATATTCGTGTCCTTCTAACACAAATAATAGCTGCTTTGAAAAAAGGAGACAAAAAAGAAAGAAAAAAAGAGTAAGGCAGATATTTACTGTGCAGGTTAGCTGCTTTCATTTCAGCATGTATTCAGTTATTAGTTCATATGTATTTAGCTGTGCAACAGATCTGGCTTCACCTCTCATACTTCATTACTGCTTCTGTGCCCCAGTTCTTTGTTCTAGTCTTGGGTATGCAAGTGGTAAGCACTCATGGAGGAAAGTCTTTTATGACTAACAAAGTGATTGCTGGTGTTTCGAAGATGTGTAAGGTATAAGGGCTTATTTGGTAAAGAAACTGTAAATCTGTCATAACACACTCATAAATCTGCCAATCCCTGCAGTAGAGGAGGTTGGTCACTCACAACTTCAACATTAGAAGGCCTATTAAAACTTGCCCGTGTACATATTGCAGTGCTAAAACTTACGATTGTATTTCCAGTTACTCTCCATGTAACAGAGATAAAGGAAATTCCAATTAATTTTTTAGGTGAGGAGGAAAAATGCAATATCTGGAAAGAGGGTTTTATTAATGAAATAATTGTATAGGTGGCTGCATGCACAAAAGAGTAAGAAAAGAGGCAGAGGAGACAATTCTGTTATTTCAGATTTTGGCATTGGAAGGAAAGTATTATATTTGAAAGAATGGATGAACAGATTGCTCACAAATTGAGAGTATGCTTCCAGGGATTGGATTCACACGTATACTTAAAACAGCAGGAAATATAGCCATTATCTCTACATGTAGCTGTTTGTCCTGTGTGTAGGGCAGAGCAATGAATCAGGCCAAATGCATGTAACCTACTACTAATTCCCAAAGAAATAAGTCTGATATTCAAGCAATCACAATCAGAGGGAATAGCTTGAAGCTACTTAATAATAGTGGTTGTAGAATACATGTATGTTTTCTACATTTAGAAAGGGGAGGAATAAATTAAATCAATTCAAGAGGGAATTAGACAGTATTTTATATGAATAATTCAAGCAAATTCTGCCTAAGCCTTATTAGGTACTAATGTAGCTCTAAATTTCTGGACATCTAAAACAAGGCAAGCAAAGCAGAAAACAAGCCAGAGAGATGACACCTTGTTTGAGCTATATACTTCTATAGGCAACACAACTGTTCCAGAAACAAGGGAGGAGGATGAAATATGAGGGTGCTGGTGCAGGTGGAAACGGAATAATAAATGTGCCTGCCTGTTCTCCTCAAGAGCAGTGGTGGGAGAATGGGTCTATCTCTACCAACTGTGTGTCCTCAATGCTTGTGTCGTACCTTCTAAAGCAAGGGGAAAGCTATGGAACAATCTATGTTCATTTCACTGAAAGGATAGGTCTAATTCTGGACCTTTGATAGCTACCTCAGAAGGCCCTTGATTTATTCTGGGACAAACTAAGGAACTATACTTGGCAAATACTCTGTTTTCTATCCAACATTGCTTCCCCTTATCCTTCAGTGTTTATGACTAGTAAGTGGATCAAGCTCCAGCTGTGTCAAATAAGAAACTTCATTTACCCACTATCACAACAGCTACATTTACCTTGTACAGTGGAACAGACTGCGCTGGGGACAGAGCAATTTCAGCTGAAGGATTTGGTTATTTAGCAACCTGATGTAGCAGGCATATTACTGAAAAGTAACAGCTTGCCCTTTCAGGAAGACTTTCTGTCACCAGCAGCTCTAGCAGCTGCATATTTCTTTCACTTCCAAATGATCTTACTAACATTGGGTTCCTTTCCTTCTCTCCTCTCTCTCCAAAAAAACAAAGCAGAACAAACTAACTAGAAAAAAATTTTAAGCCTTGAAAAGGATGTGAAACTAAGATTGCCTGAAGGTTGCTATGTATATTGCTACTAATGGCATATGGAAGGTTCAAAGATACTACAGAGAGAAATGCTGGCCCTAAAATATACTATTTTGAAACATCTCCTACCTTGATTGTTACCTGTAGTGCAGCAAAAAGGTGCAATCTGTCTAGTTCAGGTAGGTCTCTTCATTTCCTGTATATCAGTCCAGCAAGTTAAGCATCTTCTCTCTTGCTTCCTTGTGCAGGAGTCTAACCTCTGTACCCTGAGCTAGCAGTCTGGTGATAGCCAAAGTCACTCACAGCTCCAACATGTGGTGAGGTGTTTATGTTGAATAATACTGACTGATCCACTAGGGCTTCAAATGCTCCCTCTGGGGCTTCTCTCCTACCATGGCTTTCTGCACATTCTCACTGTAGCTAATATTTATTCCTTCTTTAAAAAGATAATCAAAGTCCTGTTCTCCTTCCCCTATGCTATCTCAGGTGTTCCTCATGTGGAAAAATTGGAAAGCTGAAGGACTGAGTGGTCCTTGCTGTACAGAGACAGACTTATTGTGAAGACAGGCAGTTCTCCACCAGCAAGAGACAACTGAGTAAGTTGAAGAAGGGAGGGGGAAGGATGTGCTAGGGTGATTTGGTGGGGGAAAAAACAAGTGAGCTATGTATCCCCCTGCAAGCTAGCTGCCACCCCCCAGCTCTGGCCAGTAAGCGCTCCTGCACAAAGTACAACTATGTCCTCATGTTACTCCTCTCTCCCATTCTTCTCCCAACCGGAATGGCTTTGACACTGTTCCAAACTGCCTTCCCACACCACGGACAAAGACAGAGAAGGGATTTTGCTTCTGTTCTTTGGGTGTGGAAATCCATTTCGGCTCTGCTGTGGCTGTACTTTGAGCTGGCTCAGAGTTAAGTCATGACTTGATAGAGTGTTTCACATTAATGATGGGGGTGGAGGAGCAATCAGCACAGAAAGAAAAGACTCACCGCTCATTCTTAAAGACATTTTACACAATCAGACAAGATTATGTTAGCCTAGTGATCAGAGCAAGGAAAATTATTGCTGGGGCTCCTTAGTTCTGTGCCTTGCTTTTTTGCTTGTTTGTTGCTTTTGTTTCCTTGTTACAAGCAGGTCTGATAATAATCCTCCAAATAGCATTCTTACATCATCTGTCACAAGAATGTGCTTTCTCTTGGTAGAGCCTAGTTTCTACTTGCACTGTCTCACTGTTGTCTTTCTAGGCACCTAAACCCCAGCATAAGTCAGCATAAGTGTGAAGGATGCCTTCTGGGGGCTCCATGGCACAGTTGCCTTGTGCCATGGATACAGGATGATACATGCATAGGAAGCACAGAGCTTTGCCTACATTGCTAATTTTGGCAACTACCAGCTTGTCTCAGGGCACCATGTGCAAAGGAAGCAAAACACTTTGGAACTTGGAGGTCAGGGACAGTTGCAAATGTAATAGTGAAGAGTGTGAGGGGCCTGGGATAAAAAGGGGTAGATGTACCAAGATGGGGTGAGGGGAGGTTTGTACTATGCCAGGAGCTGGGACAGCAGAATGGGAGAAGGTAAGGGACAAGGATGGCACCACATTGGTGAGAGGACATCGGTGTGACAGCCAGCTGGAGGCAAAGGTGTGCACTAGGATCAGGGCATGGGGGTGCAGTGGGATGCCTCCTACCTGGGCAAGGAAACTGAGACCAGGACAAAGAGCCAGGAGCTAGCGATGGTTATTGGGGATGAGGAAAGAAACAGGAGTGACACAAAGGCAGAGGGGGGATTTTTCTCCACTCTGTAAACATTTCCAAACTATATATAGTTTAACAGAAACACAAACAAACAACAACAAAAACATCATTAAAAAAAAGAAATCCATGTCCTATGAAGTTTTCTGTTCTGACCAGATTCCCAGATTCTACTTATCTGGAGTCTGAGACCTGAGCATGGGGTTTCTATTGCCTACTGCTGTTTTCCATCGCTCCAGACCAAGCAAGGAGGTAGCATGTCTGTTTGTGAGGTAGGGTCAGGGGCCACAAAATCTCATCTCTCACTGCCTGCCTGCCACACATCTGTTCTGGAAGAAGCAGGTATCTCCTTTAATTCATCCTCAGACTGCCCATGTGTTTATGCTGTATTGTATGAAGGAGATGCCATGAGAGCTAACAAACACAGAACTTTGAGACTCACAGGTAGACAGTGCTCAAATATTTGATATTAAGGTGTGTGCAAGTACTAGATAAAGTTTTCTTCAGTGAAAGAGTGTCTTCTTAATATATGATAAATACTGGGGTGGGAAAAAGAACTATCAAATAAAACAGAGGATGTTTAAAAGGCTGTAATAGACAAGAGATGGAACAGTAGAAGAACATGCGTGTTTTTTTGACCAGTGCTCTTTTTTGTGATAGGCATCAAAGCCAGATTCCCTTTCAATGCCAAATACATCTATTGAAGTCCAAGCAACAGACTTAATTGCAGCAGGAAATCGCTGTTCTAAAAAGCATATCAGTAAAGAATGAGAGAATGCATATGGCACATATGTGCCTTGACAGTTTTGCTAAATAAACCATGAATTTTGACAAGTGTGTATCTGTAAGTTTGCCATGGAAATAGGATTGTATAACATCACAGCTGAAACAAAAGTTCAGCCTCTGAACACTGTGGGGGTGTGCTGCTGAAATGTTTGCTTCGAACGTTAGCTGACTGGTTTCATAACTCCCATGCATCTAGTTAATGCTCTTTTAGACAATACATGGAAAGGGTGGATACCAGAGTTGTACAATAAAAGCATTCAAATTGTTATATCTAATGGTCAGAGCCCAATTTCAGCATTTTAGAAAGCAATGGAAGTTTCTTGTGTTAGAAAATTGAAGAGGAAAGACTTCCCACCTTGTTTATACAGGAATCTATCGATTGGAGGTGTGGAAAAATATTTGGTTCTCTGTTTAATGAGGAAATTACACTGTACAGGTATTAATATCATTGGGAAAACTGGTTAGTTTGGCAAAATGGTAAGGAATGTATGGGTTCTTTTTCAGGCTGAAAGGCTTTCTCTTTCAGGTTGTTAATACAGAGCTATTCTTTTGATGCCGAGAGCAGAAATTACAGTGACGAGCTGTTACTACTAGTGACCCTGTGATTCAGCTCAGGAGTCTCATACAGAACACAGTGAATCTGTTTTCACTCTGTAAACCACTGGCATGCTTGGCAAAGTGTCAGCTGTCCCATCAACCAAGACCAAGAAGTAGGTGAAAAAGCACATCCTCACAGGCCCCCTAGAAGTGGTAATTCTGGCCAAGGTTTTGTATGTAAATTGCTTCATAAGAGAAACAAACTGCCATCAACCATAAGGTGAACATGGACAGCTTTATCCAAAAGATAAGCAGCATGATGAGGGTTCAGAGAAGTCTTTGGTGCACTGAGCACTCAAAGTCACCCTGCACTGGCAATGTAGAACAATCATTTCCTGTCAGCCCATCTTGGCCTGTGCTCAAGCAGCAAAACCAAGTTTTCCAAGTTTGACCTGAATTTCAAAATCATTGGGGTCTTCCTTTGTCTTCACTGAAGGTCTGCTTTGTAATACACACAAGCTGGCTCATGCTGGTTCCTCAAGGCCTTAGCATGACCACAGCATCTTTTCCAAGTGGCTTTTTCTGCTCCTTGTCTTACCGTGAGTCAGCATATGGCACAGGCAAAGGCATGCTGCCCCTGGCATATGCACCAGGAATGACCACTCCACCATATTCCAGTTTTGCTCTGTTCCAAAAGGATAGCTGTCTGGGATAGGGGGAAGGGTGATGGGGTACATGTGCACACACCTGTGCATGCACACATATGTATGTGTACACATGTTGGAAAACAAATTTTTTAAGCTGCAGCCTTGGAAAAAAAATTGCTGAAAGAGCCAAAATGTCCATTTCTTCAGTGTAGTAGCCACAACATGTTTGAGTGACTGTACAGGGCCTGCCTTACCAAGTGTTTCTCCAGTTGGCAGGATTTCCCCAGGGGAAATGGTCCAGCTGTTGCTGTGGCATCTGTCATTGTTTATAAGCAAATTGTTTCTTAAGACTGTATTAATGCTAGTGTCCCCTATAATAAAAAGTAGGAAACATAGAAGACACAGGTCTACATCTCAATTCTGTCTCTCTAGAGACTTGGAATTGTTGATTACCAGATTCTGCTTTTATTTTGTGCCCAACAGATATTTTCCTAGCATATGCATGTGTCACATTTCTAAACTAACAAACTACATGACTGAAATCAGGCACAGGGTTGGTCAAGGTATGCACAAAAGCATTTTTGCTGAGACACAGATCACTGTGTCATGGCTTTTACAGGTGTCCTCTCCCTCCATTGCATGCAGTATACACCTGCCGGGAAAAGGCATGCCATGGAGGGCTGAAAGATGGGATTAATGTACCTCCTTTTGCTCTCTGCTTCCATGGATTGGTTGGAGATAAAACTAGATTAGAGTCTCATCAGTGTAAAGATTTGAAAAACCCTTGGAATTTGGCTCTGACTACGCCCTTTACAGGGCTATACTGGACAGCAGGATAATGTCATTTGCAAGACTGGGGAAGCAGAGGCATACAGCAAATATGGACCACATAAATAGGAAATTTGAAATTCACCAAATGGCAAAGATCCTGTTACAATAGTTTGTCTCCCCCACATCCCAGACACTTGATCTATTAAATCGTTAAATCATGGAAATCACAAACACTGCAGCTCTAGTGCACTGGGAGGATTGTATTAAACTCAGTAAGCAATTATTGGTAATATGGGATAAAAATCTTTACTCTGAAAGTAAGCTTTAAAAGGTCATAATGTAATCACTGCCACTGGTCTCCGTAGTGGCTGGTAGCCTGATTGCAAAGCAACAGAGAAGAAATGCACATACATAAGCTAAATGCAAACCCTAGACTGCTATTTCTGTCACAGTATTGGCAAAATTATAAACACAGCACACATCACCTTTCTCTACACTTGCTAGCTTTAATAAATTTACCTTTATTCTTCACCAAATTTCCTCCTTATTGTTGTTCTGTGAATGCTCATTATGAGTGAGCACAGAAATGCCAAATTGGACAGGGAAAGTGGGAAGCTGACCAAGAAGTCAGTGGGAGATTCAGACAAGTTTTCCAGGCCTTCTGCATTACTCACAGAAAATGTAATACATGAGCTAAAGCTGCCCTTTCAGATTAGGTCTGAAGCTGGACATGGTGGCACTGTTCACTGCAATGAGTGGAGACATTTGGAGCCTGATTTGGGCTTTGAAAATTTGTACCCTGACACATGTTACAAGCTGCCACCTTGCACTTGTGGTGGCTGTTCCCAGCTCCCTCACACACAGAGGCATATCGTGGTGCCATTTCTTTATCTGGAAGGTGCCCCCTCCTCAGTCACATCTGCAGTTCAATTCCCTAGGACCTGTAATCCCCAATGCCGCAGCATGTCCCTAAGCCAAATGGCAGAACAGATTTCAGCCCTTCCTTGGCTGCTTCCATACTCATACCACTCACCACAGCCTGGTTATACATAGCAGCCATCAGAGTTGATCCAAATCCATTTTTCAGGTAGTGCAGGTAATCTTCATTGAATTATCTTGCAGATGCTTCCATATAGAATTAAAAAGGTCTTAGAGTGATTTAGTGCTTGGACTGCAAGTTTTGAGGTAACATGTTATTGCATGCCAGCTCCTACATAAGCATCAGTGTTGCCCTAGTACCACTCAAGCTTGAATGAATTCACATTTGCTATATATTAAGAATCACTGCCAATTATAGCATATCCCTCATACATAATAATTTGCAGTCTAATAGCTTTCTGCCTCTACTACACCACTTAGTTTATATCACTTTGAAAATAATTTCTGTTTAATTGAGTTAAGGTCAACTCTTATTGAGAGTGCTGGCACAGTGACTAAATGCAGTTCAGCTTATTTACTCTTAACTCATGTTTTAACAGTCCTGAGTGTTACTGTACAAGAAGCAGCTTTTCCATATGGGAAACAAATAATTAAAAACATCCTGAGCAGTGCAGCTGTTTAGCTTCACTGTACATTGTGATGCTACACCTCTGACTATGCCCAGTCCTACTCAAACTAAAATGGTCTCTTCCTGGCAAATCAACTTCTTATTTTACAATCATTCAGTAAGTTCCTTCTAATAGTGGCTTTACAAATGTCTCATGTGCTGCCTGAATGGCTTTAATTTGCTTAATAAAAGGACAATTTTTAGTTAATCAAAAGCTTCTCAGTGGATTCTGAATTAACAGTTGGCTTGCTAACAGGTAATATTAATTAGATATTTTTTTCTTGTGCTTAAAAGAGTAAAACACTCTCTTGCTCAAACACATTTGTGAAGAAGCTACCAGGAGACATCTCAGGCATTATCTTCTCAAAAGCTAATAATATCCAGTAGTAAAAACTAATAAGTCATGAATACCATGGTTTGTGTACAGTTAGGTTTGCTATTAAACTGATTTTAAACAATAAAAGTTTGCAGCCTTAAAGCTGCTCCTCCTCCTCTGTTTCATTTTAGTCCAAAACACTACAGCAATCTACCTGGCTGGCAGGTCCTGTTTCTGCCATCTTCCCACATAAACTCAAAAGCGCTCTCTCCTTCATTAAAAAAGAATGGGACTGAAGTGGGCATCAGCAGAGTAACCGTGGTACCAGAATCTCAAATGCCACAGGTTTCTGAGTAACCGTCATTCCTGAGGCTTCCAAACCAAGCTCAATATCTCTGCGGTACAAACTGGGGCCTGAAGGAAAATGCAGCCTCTCAGATGAAACCCCAGCTGGTTAATGTAACCACGAATGCTCTGAGGAAAGATGAGACAATTCCTGTATTGACCCAAATCTAAAGCAAGCCTGAATCTAAGGTGACCTTCAGCTTTAGAAGAGCAGAAATTACAGAGCAACATACTGTGCATCAAAACATCAAATGCTCCATGCTGCCTCTCGGCCTTCTTCCCTCTAGACACAGCCACGGCTGAGCCAAAATTTCTCTCACCTGAGCCTGGCCTTTGGCCACTGCAGAAACAGCCCCACAGACCCTTGGAGGGCACAAGCCACCTCACCACAAGCCCCTCTCTCCCCCTCCATGCTTTCTCAACCTCCTGCTGCTCACCAGCCCTAGGCACCTGCCCCCTAACTCAAGGGCCTACACAATAAGACAGCTAAAACTGCTTCAAGCCAGCTCTGAAGTAGCTAATTACTACTGATGGGTTCAGGAATGCATATTCTACCTCCCTAAATAAAATGGTGCTCATCCTGCAGCCCTAATCACAAGTCCCATTGTATTGTGACAACCCAAAGTGAAGCATTTTTGCTTTAGGCATTTTATAGCGTCTGCCCCAAAATGAGGCAGTAAATGGTCGAATGAGCTTTGGAAGATTGTTATTGCTAAGTGCAATTCTGCATATAATCTAAAACACAGCTGAGATCACTGCAGTTCTGAGGTGTTTAATCACGGGCAGAGGATACAATGACCAAAAGAGTTATTTCTCCCCCAAAATAACTCATAATGGCTATTAAAGCACCTGCCTCAATTTGCAGAATGTCATAACCAGATCCAATCCCCTGGCCAGAGCCTGAGAGGGGCAGTAACGCTGAGTTTATGGGGAATGTAATAGGAATTGAAGGCACTTCTTAGGGATTGGCCCAGACACATCGTATTCCTCTCCAAAGACCAAGTACTGAAACTGAGAGTAATCTGTTTTAGAGATATCTGTACATATCTACTATGGTTTCCTAACAAGGTTTATCTAGCACTGCTATATATATGTATGTCTACCTGTCACTCCTAACACCTTGTGAAACTGCTGGCCAATTTTGAGGAGACTTGACAGAGATACAGGAGAATCAAGGGTGCCTGGTTTGAACATGATTCATGGAATGAGGAAGTGAGGTGAAGAAATGACAGCCACCCAAGCTGAACCAGTATCCGCATGGTGGCTGAACCTCAAGACACAAATCTTAAGGGAATCAGAGCATAAGACTTGCTCCACTGCTCACTGAACTGCTTCTCTACCAATCTGAAATCCATCATAAACATCTGCTAGAAGCTTCATGGCAAGTGGAGCAAGAGTCTCAGTGAGCCAAAGGTTTCACAGGCAGCTAACAAATCACATATACCTCCTAAGTGAAGGTCAATGAGCTCCTGTGCTTCTGTTCACATATGAAATGAATGCCCTAGAACAAGAGGAGGAAAATCAAGCCACATCACTGCCAGAGGTTATCCTACCAGCAGTGACCTCGATGAGTGCTAGATCAATTCATTTAAAAATATTGTTTCAGCTAAAAAAAAAAACTAAACAACAAAACCAAACAAATCCCACAAGCTGAATGAAATGAAACATTAAAGTAACTTCAATGTCTTAAGATGTTTTATCCTGAAAGGTGGAGACACCACAGAACAGGAGTGAAAAGAAACTCTATTTGATGTCATTTCAGTGTGTGATATAAAAGTTCAGGAACTAAGTTGTGAAAAGAGTTGGAAAACTTACTGCATCCTCAGTACCTTCACCTCACATGCGTGTCCTCCACTGGACTTCAAAACGTAGTGGGGTTGACCTCCTCCGGTAGGATATGCACACGATTGCAAAAGAAAATTGCATTTGTCCCAGTATCTTATTGTGTATCTCATTAGGGTATACAGGTTTCAATCATTAGTAGCCTTGACTTTGTGGACCTTGAATGTTGTGTTATGGAGGGAGGTTGGAAGCTTTTGCATGCAAGTATAAATGCATACTTCAAGATTTATTTTAGCAGAGACTAAACTGAGTATAGTAAGAAAGACAGACTATTATGATAAGAAATGGATACTGTTACAAAGATTTGTATCTTCACTTCCTTTATTTGTTGTTTCCAGGTTTTTATTTTGCTCTTCATTTTGCTCAGGAGAAGTGCAATTATTCTTGTGAGAAGCTGATGTTGTTTGTGCTATCTTGTTGCTTTTCCCATTGCTTCCTAAGTTAAATGAAAGAACAGTCTGTATGTCAGCAAAATTAAATTCTTTATCTCAAACACAGCTGCTGCTTCTTTGTGTGAAATGGACACCAGTGAACATTTACCCTCAGTGTAGGGGAACAGTAGTTGCCGTGGCAGCTCTACCGTGTGCCCACAGGGAAGCCCTGGCCCTGGTGCTCATGCATGCTGTGGGGCAGCTCCCAGACTTCCTGCTCACACAAACCTCACCAGAGGGGCTGATCAATGATGTAATTTATCCCAATTCTATGCTGGGATGTATCCTGATACATTTCTCTGCCCTGCAGGGCTGCATAATAGGGAAGGGGGTTTTGATCAGTGCCTTGCAATGTCTGGAGTACTACTTACAGTAAGCCCCTAACAAACTGCTGGGTGTAGCTACAACTCTTATGCTG
The DNA here is from genome assembly GCA_025447955.1 of Psilopsiagon aurifrons. Classification (NCBI taxonomy): domain Eukaryota; kingdom Metazoa; phylum Chordata; class Aves; order Psittaciformes; family Psittacidae; genus Psilopsiagon; species Psilopsiagon aurifrons. Next base: position 22,851 of record JAOEHY010051760.1, read on the forward strand.
GTCTCTGTTACACCTGGGGGCCAAAGATACACTCCATGTCACCAAAGCCTTACAAGCAAATAGGCTGGGGCATATATCCAAGTGCATCTGCCAAGCCTGAATACATGATCTTGACGCAGAGGAATACTGCGGATAAGAGAAAAAGATTCAGCTGTCTCCATTCCCTTGAATCCCAGAGAAAAAGAAACAGTAACATTGTGAAGTTGACACAGTCACAACTGGAAGACCAAGACTATAGCCAAAGGTACATTAGCACATCAACTAACATACAGCCCCCCAAAAGCATGCAGAGAAATCCTTCCCCTCTCTCTTCCCTCCCCACACCCAGAACTTCCTCCCCATAAAATCATTTTTAAACTAAACAGATAAAGGGAATAAAGAGCAGGTGGTGTCAGCCCAGCTTTGTCCCATACCCCAGCTCGCACCAGGTATGAGAGGAGCCTGGTCAGACAGAAGGAAATCAGAAGTCAGTAAGTGTTGTGATGTACAGGTTTTCACCTGACAATTGCTGTATGAGGAAAACATCCTATCCACTTAAAACCGCTGATTGTTTACATACCCATATTATTGATTGCGAAGGACATCTGAATATCTTTGTGTATTGTTCAGCAGTTCTAAAGGTTTTGCTGGAGTCTGGTGTGCATACGATGTTGAAAAGAGATGCCCCCAATTAGTACTGAAATTCAGCAAGGACTGCTCACCTTACCAAAGATTAAAACTGAAGCAAAATTTGACTTTGTCAGTACGTTAGCCTAAAATGCTGTCAAGATCTTTTTCTTCATGCCAACCCTTCTCTCACACCTCCAAAGCAGTTCTCACTGCTGCAGTTTTTGCTGCTGCATATTCTGGTCTTCAACATCAAAAGACATGGTATCTAGGTAGAAGCAAGTCCTGTCAACTCCTCCATATACTGGAGGGGACTTCTGACCTTTTCAAAAGAAGAAAGAAACAGACTTTCCTACAGCCCTTTAAAAAAATAAATACGTACTAATATACAAGTTAGCCTGGGATTGTCTTCTCCATTTACTCTTTCAGGACTGCATCTAGCTTGGTTTATCTTCCTCTTTCAATTGCTCCCAAAAAACTTCATAGCTCCCTGCAACACTGCACATGCACAAAATGCACCCGCACCATGGCTGTCCTCTGCCAAGGTCACCCTCTGAGGGGCTGGAGGTCGGCTGCTGTGTGCACACCCTGGCACACTGAGGGACACATGGTCCTCAGTCTGTCCCCATTAATACGGGGGCAGTTCTCAATTCTGTGGCTTGCCTGTGCTGCGAATCCACTGCCGACATGGCAAGAGGCTACCAAATTAAGTGGTATTACTCACGGGCAAAACTGCTCCTCATCTTCATCATCCATGACTCCGCTGATGTCCCAGGGAATGCAAATGGTCTGCTTTTTCCCACTGCCAAAGTCCCTCTCCATGATGGAGACAGGAATAAATCACCAACCCTGCCCTTTCTGGGAGCCAGGAGCGCATGAAGCTGCTCTGTGCCTGCTGCCCCTCGGCTGGAAAAGGCTGGTGCAAGCTGGGCTTCCTCTGCCAGGGAAACTTGGGGAAAGGAAAATCACAGAGAGAAGGGAAGGGGGGAGAGTGCCAGTGAGCATGTGGAGCCCAATCACCTTTCATCATTTTGTGAGTTGGAAACAAGATACCACTAAGAGATCATGTGCCCAAGTGATTTACAAATGCAATGGATGCACAAGAAGCCACATGAGGTTTTATTTTCAGCAGAAGCAATGGCTTTTATCGATATTTTGTCTGACATCCAGGCATAGAGATTGCCCATCATGTATAAGGGAGAGTGTTAAAGCACTTAAAAATATATTAAAACAGTTTTAAAACCCACATGGATGGGGGATGGTTTTTCCTGCAACCACTTAGCAGAAGTGTAGGATTTAGCACTTTCAGTAGCAGACTGAAAACCTCTCCAAGGCAGTAAGCAGAGCCTTGGATCCCAAGCCTAACACTCATATTTGATAAGGAAAAAGAGCCTTTTTTTCTGAACCAGGCCAATTTACTACAGGGATAAGGAAGATAACACCATGAGCATGGCTGTGTGTATCCACATCCCCCTCTCGAGTGAAAAATGAGGAAAACAGCAGCAGTCTTCGACTTGGTATTGCATCAAGCCTGCATACTAGCAGGGGAATGAATAAAGCACATACCTACCTTTCCTTGTGTATCTCTGTCTGCATGGGGCTAACCACATAATTCTCATATTAAAAAGGAGAGGGTCTTTGCTTACAGGAGAATAATGGGAGCTGACATTCCAGGTGCTTAAAGTCCACCTAAAGGGAACTTTAAATGTAGAATGATCAGAGGGAAAGAGAAAGCAGTCAGGTACTTAACCAGCAAGAAAAGGAAAGAAAGAGAGATGATGAGTGCAGGGCAGCAGGCTGAATGTCTCTCTAAGTCTTACCTCTGATTATAGAATACACAGGATGATTTAAATGGATATTGTAAATTCAGATTCAGAGTTTTAAATAATTTATAGTTAGAATTTAAGTCCCTTGAACAGTCTATCCCTCTGCTAGTCTGGCTTCTTTCATCTGCTTAATGTATTTCACACTTCTCCTCTAGCACAAACTGAATTTAAAGAGGTTAGAGATTTTCTTTGAGAAAAGAAGATCGAATTTTTGTAGAAAATACAGGAAACATTTTGCACAAAAATAAGGATTCTTTTTCAGAAGAAGCTCTTTTAAAAATCTGCAGGAAGCTCAGTACCTCCTGGTGTTAAAGACCACTCCATGGCATGAGAGACTCGCGGCTCTGAGTTGTGCCCTGGTCCAAAAGCAGAAAATATGCAAGATCCTTGAGCACAGCACCATCACTCAGGCAAAGGGGCTGCTAGAGAAATCTGCAACACTGCAAGAAGAGCTTGGGCCTGGACCAGGACAACTAGCCTACTCATGTACTCTATGCCTAGTATGGTAGGGCTACATGGCATCCTAGGTAGAAAAGGCAGAGCAAGGGGGGCAGTGCAGATAGGAAGGAGGCAGAGATGCCAGGAGAAGGAAAAGCATTTGGCCATAGTCTTGCGGTATCTAGAGAACCAGAGCCTGAGGACAGTTCATCAGTGCCCTGCTTGCTGCTTCTGCGACATAACCAGGTCTTTCATCAGCTCATTGCAGTGCCTTTGAGGATAAATACCCAGGAGTAAGGGGCTTCCTTCTGCATTCAGACCATGGCACAAATCAGTGCTAGCCCAGCTGGGCATTTTTCACTTCTGCCTCTCCACCTCCTCTTGGCTGTCATGGCAAATGTAAAAACTGTAAGCCTATAAATGCGACTTTCTATTCTAGTTTGACCTCCATTTGGTACTCTAAGTCTATGAGACGTGACTAAGGTTCCTAGGTGCAACCACAGTGTAAATAGCAAAGAAGAGTGTGAGCAGGGACTGGACTGGAACACTGCTGTCCTGCACCAGAGGTGTTTCGAAGTCTCAGGAGTGATGGAGTACTGTATGACACAGCAGCTGCTGGACTGCTACAAATTGCCTTGAAAGTAGTTTTTATCCTGAACCTCAAAACACAGTTGTGAATTCATGATGTAAAGGTATCTCTTCCCTCTTTTTAGGTTCCCCTTTCCTAAGTTAGCTTGGGAGGTACCTAAGGTATTTCTGGCACTGAAGATCTTGGACAGCATAATTTTAATCTGATAACATTTCAATTTCCCTCCCTAGCTGGGCTATGCTTGGTGTTCTCTCTTCCTCCCACATCTAAAATAAGGACACTGCAGTTGTTCCAACAATTCTCATACTGAAATTCCAAATGGCTGTGAGTGCATTACAGAAAACACTTTCAGGGACTGTGGCTCTTCAATTATTTACGGCAATATTATACATCCAGATTTGCCTTAACATAAATAGTATCAAAGACAAGCAGAAAGAGAATAAAACATGCAAGCCTATTTTTGAGACACCTAACATGCCACGGAATTCCACACCCGCCCTCTGAGTTCTGTTCACTCCACTCACTGCTGCAGCAGAGGGTGCATTGGTAATCCTGCCAGGGATGAGAGAAAACTCCCCCTGGAGCAGATCGTACAGACTTCAAGGTCCTTTGCAATTATTACTGAAAACACCAAATCCACTGTTTGTTTCACCTAATGAAGGCTCTGGGTCCATTTTACTTCATGCTTCATTTGTAGTCTGAAAATCCCAGCATGGCTGGCATCAGTGCAAATGTCTTTTGTCTCACTAGGGCACAGATGAATTTGTAGGTGGTCAGTGGGAGACCAGATGGCTTCTCTGAGCCCTGAATGTGCCAGGCCCCCATTCCCAGTAAAGATTCTCTACCAGACTTGTTACTGCTTCTTTGTTTTTCATGTATCCAATTCAGCAATGAGTGGAGATTTAGGAGCACTTTGTTGCTTAATATGCCCACAGCGTTAGTATTTGGAGTCTGTAGCAGATGACTGGTGAGCCCCAGGGTCTGGACAATTTGTCTGCTCTTGCCTACATGTATTACAAAGTTAGGAAAGGCAAAAAGACCTAGAGTGTTGCTAGGACAGTCACCACTCACTCCTAAGGGCTCTGTGGCTTTGAGAAACCTGCTATCATAAGACTGCAACAGTGGGGAAGAAAACACCAAAATGTTCTTTCTCCTTTGAGACTTATTTTCTAAAAGTAAACGTCAATCCAGAAATATAATGATGCCTTTATTCTAGAAAGCCAGTTTACACTGACATTTAAAGGAAATGCCTTATCTGTACAGGTCACCTCCTGGGACAGTTTTGCCCACTTTAGGCATGGCCACAGTCCCCCACTAACTCTGACAGCATCAGAGCTGGCTTTGTTCCTCTCACTATTACTACCCAGAAATGCAGTGATCCTTTCAGACAGCTTAGAAGATATTCAGAAATGAAAGGAAGAAAATTTACCCTGTTTCATCTTAGACACCTGAAAATATCCCCTTGCTTATGGATATGACTCTGTTGCAGTAATGTCCATAAATTGGACATGACAAGGAAAGTTAAACACAGCTCAGGGACATGCACTTATATTCTTAATTTGACTTCCAAGAGTGATTCCATGGGAACTCATGGGGCTGCTCATATAAAAGAGTTAAACAGAGATGTGCAAGCTTTTTTGACAATGGATAGGTCTGTATCTTGCTGAATTTTATAGACCTGCATCTTTTCTGATCAGCACTCTTCCCTTGGAAATTTCTTCTGCAGCCAGGTTTTGCAAGCAGGAACATGATGTACAACAGAGTCACACCAGCAGGCTATGTGTGCTGATGATTCACATGCTGCACAGCCACTTAGTGGGATTTGCGTACAATGCTTTGCTATCTTAAATCCAGTTGATAGCTTAAAAAAGAAAGGGTAGTTAAATAAAGGAAGGAAAAGGAAAAAGACAAACAAGACAGCTTGCCTGTTGCTGAGAGTCCCTACAAAACACATCAGAAAATCCCTATTAATTCTTCTTTTTCCCCTTGAAAAACATCAAAAAAAGGCATTTTAGAAAGCTTCAGCTGCCCTGAGCATGCTTTGGCACACTCTCCCCTTCCTAGAGCTTGTGAAAGTAAAAAGCCCTGAAGAATATCTAATAGCAGATTCTTTGTTGCTACACCACACCCCTACTGAAAGCCTCTGCTGACTACAAACCCATCTAAGCAGTCCAGGTAGGAGAATTACTGGGGAAAATTATATTCCCACCCCTTATGTCGCCCAATCCTACCCCTTCCCAAGCAGAAGGGAGCAGATAGCATTTAGCATTGCTCACCATGCAGAGGTAGTTGGTCAGGCTTGGGCTCCATTTACAGATCCTCACCCACCTTCAAACTGATACCTGTGAATAGATAATTCACTGGGTGCTTAGGTATATTTGCCAAGAATCCCTTTTTCCTGCTATTATATTCAATAAAAGCATAGAGATGCCAAAGTGAGGTTTCATTTTCATTGAAGGTAGGGCACAAGTGAAAGACCAATATCAACAGAAGAAATCCAATGGAATGTTGACCTGAGATCACCCATTCATCACAGACAATACAGGTCTAAGTGCACTGGCCATGCCAGCCATCGTTTGCTTTCCAACATTAAAGACATCCTTAAATGAGAGATTCAGAGCAGAGGGATGAGAGAATAGCGTGGGATAAGTCATACAAGGTGATAAAGATTGCACATTTAATACTAGAAACATTCAAGTTCTTTAAGGTCCCTTCCAATCCAAGCAACTCTGATTCTATGATTCAAATATTAAGGAAAGGAGATAGAAACAAGGAGTACATCTGTAATGCAGGGAGGTTTCTTTTAATTTTAAGATTAGCATTTGTGCCTGTGCATGCAGTCTTCAAAAGAGCAAAGCAGAAATTGTGTGAGTTACAGCATGCATTATCTTCTTTCTTATCTATGTCTTAATTATTTTGGGGAGAAAAACAAAGTTTCTGAATGAAAAAGGGAAACAAAAGGTGTTGTGCATCGGGTATATCAGAATAACTTTGTTAATTTTCATACTGTGAAACAAGGTAGAACAAAAGCATAGAAACCTTATCTAGTCTCACAGATAAAGAAGAAAAGGCAGTGTCTTTGTAATTAGTCAAATTGGTTTTGCTCTTCTCCTTTCTAGAGCATAAATCAAATGAGGAATATTGCTAAAGAAATTATGTGCATGTACTGTAAGGCTTTCCAGAGGATGTTCAGGATCTTCTAGGTCACCATGAACTTAATAAGCTTTTCATTCAAAGGTAGCCTTCAAAAATACATTTTAATTGACATATGGAACTTTGAGAAGTTGCATTGTGTCTGACTTTTTAAGAGAGGGAAGATGAAATATTTTGCTTTCACATTAGATAGAAAAGCATTTTTGAGACACCACATGCTAGTGCTCAGCATAAGTCTGCAGTGTTCCCCCAGGAATCAGCAAAGGTACAACCTACATTTGCAAGTTGTATGCAGGCCACCATGGAAGAGATCAGGGCAGATGTGTGTGAAAGCAGCAGGGTGTTGTGTCTGTCGGGAGGGATTCTTGGACACACAGTGCCTTCAACATTTACAGGCTTCTCTGGATGTCACCCTTCCATTAGGTCTCTACCGACTGGGCATGTGGTTTTACCCCAAAAGAAGTGTCACCAATACAATAGCACATCCTAATTATGATTCAGAGGACACCCCTGCAGCTCCTGTGGGCTCACGGTTCTAGCCCTTTTAACACAAACAGTATCAGAGAGGAGAAAATTGGTCACTCCTTACTGAATTTTCTTTCTTTTAGTGTTTGAATCACCACTCTGGGATTGAGATTCCTCTAAACTGGGCACTGTACGAAAGTTAAGAGGTTAGTCAATAACCACAAAAGACTTCAATCTAGATAGATGGGTCGCAGAAAGAGAAATAAGACAGAGAGAGACACAAATCATCCGAAGTCACACAAAAGCAAAGAACAAGTCAGTATCCTAGAGACAGAATGGATTTTACCTTCTAATCAGAAACATACCTCATTGTTCAATCATTTGTAACACTTTACTTCCAATATGAAGTGATACCTCCATGAAAGCAAACCAGTTCTCTCACTGGAAATACTTTCTGGGTTCCTCATTATCTCTGGTAAGAGAAGCCCAATACAGAAAAGCCAGGAATCAAGGAGTAAATCATTAGTATTGTTGCTTTTATTATTAGCATAGCTGCACTTCAGCTCCCCATAAATTTCACATACAGCTGTAGTGAAGCCGAGCCTTTATTTCTTTCATTGAACCAAACGGGTAAAATTATATCAAGTCTCATTACTGCTTTTTAATTCTTCCCATCTTTGGAGGCTCGTTAGCTCAGAGAAAGAAAGAGAAAACACAGTTGACTTTTATCATTAAAACCCATCAATTGTCATTAAAAGCACAGCAGCATATCAGGCTTAACTTGTGAGTGTCACGTGTGAACTCAGCTTTGGAGCTGCAGCACCCATGTGTGCTGTTGAACAGAAACTGACAGTCCAAATGGTATCGAGAGGTCTGAGGACGGTCAGCGCCACCCCGTATTTCTGTGCCACGCTGCCTCTCGTTAGTCCTGTGTGGGCTGCCCCTCTCTCAGGTTACACACTGGAGGAAAGGGCAGCACCAAGAACTTGCTTTTCCCTTCCCCTAGAAGCACCTCCAAGTGGGCACTACCTGCATTTGTAATGCTGCTGTGCTCGTGGGGAGGAGGATTTGCTCAGAGATATCCCATCTTTTCCAAGCCCAAAAGAGAGAGGGAAAAACCACATGGACAACCCAAGGTGCCTCTGACTCCCCTGTAAAGTTGGTGGAAGGAGAATAAATGGAAATGAGAAATGAGGGACCTGCAGCAAGAGAGCATGCACGCCCTCCCAGCAGCTCAGTACCCAGCTTGCCATTATCCCCTGACCCACTGTACGCTGCAGACAGAACAGAACTCTTCGAGGCTGGGCTCAACCCACCTCTCTCAGAAGTGCCAAACTCAATTAAGATTTGAAGGACTGCTTGAAAACCTGATCCTGCATATTTTGTAAGCCAGTGGGCTCTTGCCAAGTCATTATCTCAGTAGATGGGCTTTTATTATATCTCTGAAAAATAGAGGTATTTGAGCTTCCTGGATGGTAACAAGACAGCAGTCAGTGAGATTACACTATGATGCCCATTAACACACTCAATTTTATGTACCTGTTTGTCCCCCAGTCATAAATGTGACATTTTCCTCAGGACTAGGCAGTTGTTTCAGTGTTTACCAGGCACTCACTTTTCACACAATACTGTATTTTGCCCCTGAGACAATAATTCTGTCACATATACAAAGCTGGCTTCAAGTGAGAGAACAGGAGATTAATTCCTAAACAATAAAATTATTGTTTTCATAAAAGCATCCCTACAGAGAACAGATTTGGCTACCTTTGTTCATTTGGAGTAATCTTTTTCTCTTCTTAGTGGATGGGTGAGTCAGGCTGCAGGAAGGTGGGTAGAATTTGGCAGGTGGAAAGCAGCTCTCCTTTCTCCTCTAAACCTTCCCCTCCTCTAAGCCAAAGAGAAATATCTGGAGCAGGAGTCCAAAACAAAGTTTTAGAAAGCTGGTTTTATCAGGCATCACAGGTTCTTTCAAAGCCCTTCATCGGTTCATGATGAAATGAGCTCAAAGATGAGATGAGCAGATCAAGTCAGTCTGATCAAGAGAAGATATAAAGAAGAAGGTAATAAACACATTTCAGCTTCTAATTAATCTATCAAAAGCTCTGCTTCCTTATAGCCTAAAATAAAAGAGAGACTAATAAGTTTTTTTCAAAGAATAGGTGTATGATTGTTGTACTTTTTCTTTTATTGACATTGATTTTTAACCTTTCCTTATAAAAACAGTTTTTTTAAAAAATCCTTTATGAAGGAACATCATTAAGCAGCTTTCTCTCCTTTTGTAACATCTGCTTGTGTGAATGGCAGACAAATTAGTACTGAAGTGTTGAAGGAACCTCAAAACACATTGCCTCTGACAGTGCTAACAGTCAATAAGTGGAGGATACAATGGTTTAACCCACAATTTCCCAGACAATTTCTCTCTTCCTGTATGCACCTGTATGCACCTCTCATTCCCATAGCACAGCAAGAAATTTTAAAGGCATAAAAACTGTATTTCACTCTGGATAAATTATACTAAGAACTGAATTTAAAAAGTAGACCTGCCCAGACATTCTAATTCTCCCCTTCCATCGCTCATCACCTCAGGGCAGAAAGCAGTGAGTGCCCTCTGCCACAGAATGTTTGCACTTTCTGTTCCCTTTGCACACACAGTATTTTGTTTCTGTAAGCAAGCAAGATTGCAGAACCAGCTTGGATAGTAGTGCTAAATGTTTTGACAGTGAGAAAAAAACAATAACACAGCTTGTTCTCATATTGTTTGCATAAATATTCAGAGATACACTGCTGGGGAGCACTGTTCAATTGGCCTGTAAGGTCACACTGCATCATAGAAACAGCACAATCAATAAGCCCTACCTACAGTTGCTTAAAAATGGAAGTCATTTAGAAACAACTGCTGACAAACCCAATTTCAACCATCACTGTGCTAAAGGCCTTGTTACTACTTTGCATCTTGTGTCATAAACCTACAGACACAGGGTGGATTTTTTTTGTCTCACCTCTGTCAAAGCCAGTGAAGATGGGAACCGCATGTTGTGCAAACCTGAGCACTACAGACTAAATATAAGGATTCAAAACACCACAACTCTGTTTTCCAAACTTAACACCAGCAATAGTTACTGTCAGCTGCACAAAGAGAATGAATGTGAAATCTGCTGCCAAATCAAACTTGAGCCTTAATGCATAAACCCAGATTTTACAAAAAGGGTAGATGTTATTAAGAAGACAGCTAATCAATCAACTACCAAGACACTCAGCTTCTCACTGAATCTGGTGTCATTTGCAAAACATGTTGAGATCCTTGACTGGAATGAGATGCAATAGAAAGGCAAGGAATGATTGTGGGCAATCACACCCCAGTGCTGAAGTGCCAAGGAAATGTCAATAGTAGTCAAACGGTAATTTTCCTGATTACAACGTGTAATCTAGGCTGCCCTTTCCTTGGGGCTGATGCAGAGGTTTAGATCAACTCTTTCAGACAAGCAAGTTACAAGCCAGGTTAAAAAAAGCACGTATTGAAGTCTAAGTGTATACCTTGGTAATGTCTTCAGTGGAACACAGGCACATCCTTCGTTTTATAAATGTGTTTAAGTACCCTCCTCCTGATGGGAACATGCTGTTAACGAGACTTATTACAGTAATTTGTATTGGAGTCATTTACAGGCCAGAATCCCAGTGTTTGGCATAGTGCAAAAAGTAGAGTATCAGTTTCTCTGTTCTGTGAATTATACAATCAAAATGAAAGAGAAACAACTGACTGGCAGAAAGATGGGAAGTGGAGGAAGCGGAAGCAGCAGGAACATACACAGCAATGCAACAGTGGGAAACAATGAGGTAAACAGGGGTCATGCACACAGAGAATGGCTTTGTCTCTTTAAACTTCAGATTTTACAGTACAAATTTGTGTGTCTGAGTTGGTTGCCCCAGACTCCCCACTTTTATCTGATTCACCAATTTATGGTGAAGACAAATCATAATTCAGCGTACCTTTTTATCTCCAAGCACTGCAATGGAGCCCAGAGTGACTACACTCAGACACAGCCATTGTACAGAGCCACTGCCTGTAAAAAGAAATAAAAAAGAAAATGAAATAATAAATAATAACAATGATGATGATGATGATGCCTCCCACAGTAACTTTAGCTGAAGGGTGGACAACCACAGTGTGATATTAACAGAAAAAATCTGGAATTTTAGCTGAGAGAGAAGCAACCATGCCAGAGCAGATAGATATATTTGCACATCAGTACCATGGTGAAGGCAGCTACTCTTCAGAGTATAGCTACTATACTCTGAATTAATTAACTCAAAGAATGTCTGTGGAAGAAGACACAAGAGGAGGTTTACACCTGCAGATCTTCTATTGAATTTTCATTTACATATCATATATGTAAAAGCTTTACAATCCTTCAGGTACAAATTGGTGCTGAAGCCTCAACTCCTTCTGTATTTATCCAACTCACTTGCCAAGCTAGGCACGAGCTGCTCGAAAATCCTGGAGCTTGGTCAGAGAAAATTTGTTCCTATAACATCTCCCCAGGCTCAATGTTTGCAGGGGAGCCTTTGCTTGAGTCCTCTGCCATATGTAAAACAGCCATTGAAGCAATATCATGTGGGCGAAGCCTGTTTTTTCAGAAGGTCCCTCCATAAGGATTTTACCTTTTCCTGCAGCAGGTTGCTTGGAAAGATTGGTAGGGAGATGTCAAACACTCCACTCTGCAAAAGCCCATGGGTCTTGCAGCTGTACATTGAATGCTTCCTGCCACACTGATGCTCATCTCTGAGCTTACTCATCTCTGACCCCACTACAGGCTAGTGGTTGACTTTACTACAGTCATGTTATCCTAGGTGACAGACTTGATCTAGAGTATGTGGTACTGCAGAGCACATGCCTATCAGCTGACTACCTGAGTGTCTGGTGGCACTGAGTTAGTGCATAAGCATGAATATGATCTATGTGCAAAAGCCACATTTTATCTTATATTTAGCCAGTCAGGTGGCATATCTATCTCCTAACCATGTCCTCTCCTCCCTGCTCCAAACAGGTAGACCTTCTCACTTCTTGACACCATCCTGCCAGGATGAGGGTAGCCAAGTCCTGGGTGAAAGCACCCAGCATTATGACGGACTCTAGAGCAAAGCTGCCAGGCAACAGCAATTCTAGGGTGGATACATGAAATCCACCATGAAAACTGGAGCTAGGAGCACTCCCTCCACTTGCTTATCCTCTGGGCTGTACTCAACCAAACAGGTGGTTCAGGACCAGAATCTGCTTCTGCTAGGTGTGGCAAAACAGAAAATAATAAAGATGGCCCTTAGATTTGAAAACTTACATGATAAAAGAGCAAATGGAAACGTAGACCAGATGCCGCCACTATGACAGTCTCACAGTCTCATTATGCTCATTTCATAGTTTCCTTTGTACCCTTGGTCTACCAACACATTTATGAGGAAGGCATTTGCTTTGCTATGAAAAATTAATTCCTCCCCAAAGCACACTGCGAATTATGTCACCCACTTTTAAAAAAAACTTTTAATATTCAGTATGCCATGCTACAAATAGATTTCTGAAACATCAACAATTTCTAAGTAATTGCCAACTGCATCCATGCAAATGAAATGCTAGTAGAAACAGCTAGCTCTATTGTTTTCTAGATGCTTTCATTGTTTTGGATAATCTTTTATAGTGCTGCAAAAGGGGTTTCATATTCATTAGCTGGCTCTTGTTTGCTGGAAGCAGTTGATTTACTAAATATCTTGCTTATTAGTGTGGAGGCATAGAATAGAGGGCAATACTTCATGATTGCATTTTAATAAACAACATTGAATACTTGATTTTTAGTAAGTAGCTGGCAGGATTTAGGGTACCAGTTTTTCCTTGTGAAATGATTCAGCTGATGGAATCTGATGTTTCCTTTAAGTTGACCATGTCCTTTTCTGTCACACAGTTCTGCCAACTATTCAGGCCAAGAATCTTGCTTGTAATAGATATAATTTGCCCCTATAGATTAAATAGTTGTGATCCCAACAGATAGGAACACCCATTACTGACTCATTTTGCAACCTTGGGCTAATCATATCATCTATTGTTGGTAAAAAGCGTGCAAAATTGATTCTGCTGTAGCTTAACCCCAGCAGGAAGCTCAGCCCCACACAGCCACTCACTCACTCCCCCACCAGTGGGATGAGGAAGAGAACCAGAAGGGTAAATGTGCAAAACCTCATGTTGAGATAAAGACAGTTTAATAGGTAAATCAAAAGCTGCACACACAAGCAAAGAAAGAAAGGTATTTGTTCACTATTTCCCATCAGCAGGCAGGTGTTCAGCCGTCTTCAGGAATGTAGGGCTCCATCATGGGAAAGGTTACTTGGGAAGACAAATGCCATCATTCCAAATGTCCTCCCTCTCCTCCTTCTTCACCCAACTTTATATGCTGAGCATGATGCCATACTGACTGGAATATCCCTTTGGTCAGTTGGGGTCAGCTGTCCTGGCTGTGTCCCCTCCTAACTCCTTATGCACCCACAGCCTGCTCACTGGTGGGGTTGGGAGCAGAAAAGGCCTTGGGTCTGTGTAAGAACTGCCCAGCAATCACTAGGACACTGTTCTAAAACACAAATGCAAAACACAAACCTAAAACACAAATGCAAAACACAAACCCATACAAGCTCCTATGAAGACAATTAGCTCTATCCTAAACAAACCCAGCATAGATTCATCATATGCATGTACCGCATTTTGAAGAAGTAATAGTTGGATATGTGTCACCTTTTACCATGGGGCAGCAGTCTGAACAGGAATCATCTGTTTCAAAACCTGACCGTGTGAGGTTCAACATCTTTGGACATCTCTAATAAATCTTACCTCACATGGAAGCTTTGAGCATATATTAAAAAAAAAAAAAAAAAGTGTTATTTATGAGAAAATTAACAAGAATTCAGTTTGAAGACATCAAGAAACATGTCAGTCAGAAGTAGAACACTGATAATTTTGGTGATAACTAGTTAATGCAATTTTTCATTCATCGATATAAATCCATCAAATTACCAGCTGTGGTTTTACTTCATCTCTCTCCTTTCTTCTTAGAATAAATCCTACTTCTCATATTGGAGATATATACTACATATATATGTATGCTATTCCAGCTCCACCTTAATGGCCCTGCTGGATTTCAGTGTGCTCAGGATTTTGCCCCAGGATGTGTTTGTACATCTGTGTATGTGGCAGAAGGCATAGAGAAGGGATTATTTTTCACTCTTGACAGCATGAGGGATTTGAGCACCAACGTTAGGCACACTGAATCTCCTTGCCTAAGTGAAATGAAATCTGCTCTCAAGAAGCAGTGGCATGACAGAGACTGTCTCAAATGAAAGCTTGAGAATATCACTAAAGTCATGCAATAAAAAGTGCCAAACAAAAATTGCACTTTCTCCAATTAGTCCAACCATAGATCAGTGAAACTTGGTTACATCCAACCTGAGACTTTAACCTTTTAGAAATCTCTGGTTTTTCCACATATCAAAAATGAAACAGCACAAAACACAGGCTTATTTGCAGTTCTTGTCATTATGCTTCATAAACAGGCAATGGAATTTAGGTAAGGAGGAGACATAAGAAAGGTGAAATGCAATTTGAACGCAAGAGGATACTTTCCACTTGCAGCCAGGCTGATCCAAATCTTCGGGGAGTCCCTAATTTGCAGACCACTGGGACAACAGAAGGGCTGTACTGACCCCACAGGCTTTGCAGTTCATAACCTAAATGTCCAAATTATGTTCAGAATTTTCTGAAATCTGAATCAGTTCAACCTAGATATTATTTCACTGCAATATTAATTATGTTCTACCCACACTTACTTTTTGCTCCAATATGCTTCATTTAATCTCAAATGAAAAGGATAATTTCAAAAAGAGGATATTTTTTTTCTTAACAGAAAAAATTGCTGAGATTTCAAGCCTGTTGTGATTTTGTAATGCCAAGCATTCCTGGATTATGCCAACTGTTGTTCTACTTTGCTGACCATTACCTTAGTGCATGGAGAAGAGTAAATTAAAAGAATTGGTAAGTTTTCCTTATTCAATCTGCACAAAGCAGTAGAAAATATCCTTCTGAAAAGAAAATGTAATGGGTGATTCACACGTTATTCAAGGAGTACTTGGGAAACAGGTACTCATAGTTTTTCAATAAGGCTTTTAACCTGAAAGTGACCATATGGTCTATTTGCAGGCATAAACAAAAGAAACACACACAAAACCTGATCAAACAATATAGTCAACCCACGTGGCACCCTACTCTAACTGAAGACATCCCCAGATATGCCTGCATGGTTTATCAGGGAGAACTCAAAGCATAAAAGGAAACTAGGCCAAGAAACTGTCTTGGCAGCCCTAACCCTGTCTCCAGATAAAAATCAATTGCTAGATGAACTGTAGCAATCCAAAGATAGCCATTCTGCCCAGATTGCTATACACCAGGCAAGCATCCCATCCAAAAATTTCTCTCCCCCGAGAGAACATGTTCCAAGGATCTTTCCGAAGGATGAAGCATGAAAGCTATGTGACTAATCTCAGTAGCATCTACTGCTGTGGAAGCCGTTGGTCCAGAATAATCCACAGTAAGCTTTGGCACCCAGATCAGGTCACCACAAGGTGCCAACCTCCATGGCAGTTCTGCCCACAGCATCCCTCCAAACAAGTGCTTGCAAATTTTGAGTAACATGCTGTTTTTTCCTCCGTAACTCTGCACGCTCCCAGCCTATTTGTATGTTTTTGATGCATACGTATTTTCCTCTGAAGGCTGTGATTATTAAATGCTGATGTTTGCTACTATTTTTCTCCCCAGAGGATGGGTGAGAAGCAGAAATTACATTGCTGTATTAACACAGAACCAGGAGAAGGAAGTTACAATAGGCTCCCCAAAAGACAGATGATTCATGAATTTAATAAAAATTGTACCATAAGTGTTAGCTATCATTCTCAGATAAAATTATTATTGTAGGCATCATTACACACAAGTATTTCATTTACCTAAATTGAAGCTTTACACTTCTGCACACTCTGCAGGTCTCAGCCCTGCTATAATGGAGCTACTGTAGCAATGTATTATAGTGTCAAATCAATTTACATTTTATATTTTTAACTAAAGAAGGTCAGACAAAATGCAGCCAAGGAAGGAGGAACTGCTATCATCTGCTGTTACACTTACGTAGCAGCTTAATTCCTCTACTTTTTTTTTTTTTTGACGATGGTTCCAGACTTCCTGCAGAAGTGTAGAATTATGTTCTGGAAGGCAAGTTGTGATTTTAAGAATCTCTATTATGATGACAGCTTCTACACAGGGCTGCTGATGTTCATAAAAAGGGTATTCAGCGCTTCTGACAAATGGACCAGTTCAGGTCTCTCATTTAGATACTCCCAAGCAAAACCACAAAGAATCTCTTGTGGCTCTTAATTTACAAAGTTTTGTAAATTAATTAGGAAAAAAACATTTCACATCCTAAAGCAAAATATATTATGCCATGAAGTAAATGCCATTTTCGTGTTTTTCATTAAAATCAAAACATTAAAGATACTTCTATTGCTTCAAGAAATTAATTTATTAAATAATAGCAGTAAAATTATGTTATTCTTGTTAACCTATAAAGGTTGGAATAAAAGATTTGCCTTTTATTCTGCAGTTATTTATTTCTAATAGAAGAAACATGACTTCTTTTCACTCTACAGCTTTTTCTGGATCTAAAATATTCAGTAGCTTCCCAATCATAGAGTATGTTTCCACTTGGTCTCCAGGGGCTTTGGGGCTGCCTTATCTTCTCATTGCAACGTGTATATCCTATCACTTACCCACCTTCCTTGTGAGCAAGGTTGGTTTGTCTCAACTCTAAGGGGTCCCTTGACCATATTAAGTGTAGCGGCAACATTGTCAGCATTTGCATGCCCAAGACTGCTTGGCAACTGTGAGAAGTCACCTATTCATTTATTCTGTAAGCAGAAGGGAATTTGCTGGGAAATGGACATGATGCAAGCTGTAAAATGATCGTTGTCACAGACTGGCGTTGACTCTGGTGGCAGCCTTTCACATTGAATTTTTCCAGCTGCAATTAATGAACCATTTTCCATTGTTCTTGCTTGAGGATGCCAGTGAGCATAACCAGCATAACCTGCCTGTCCACCAGAAATTAGCTTTCTTCTGTTGATTCTTTTTTTCTCTCCCAAAGGCCCGTGTAGATTCATGCTTCTTTTTCAGCCCTGATGCTCTTCAGTAGTTTAAGACTGGGCTTTCTTAACTCCTCCCTATCTCTAAAAGCAAAACTAAGCTTCTATAACTGCCACTATTAAGAAGTGGCTGAAAATTTTCTACTTTTACATTACCACTTTCACAAGCTCCACTGACAGTTCAACTACTCAAGCATTCACATTGCCAAAATTTGGGTTTGTGCCCACTGCTGCATTGTCCAACTTCAATTTGAGCCTGTGTTAGTGACCTAATTTTAAGAAGACCTGAGTTTGGTGGCTGTTGTTTTGCGGTTTGGGGGTTTTGGTTTGGTCTGTGCTTGATGGTTGATTTGGGAAGGGGGAGGGAGGGATGTTTGTGGCTGTTTTATTTTTTTGCTTTGGATCAAAACAGATACAGAGATTGATAAAAATTCTCTAAGTCATAAAAAAACTCACAAAATTCCAAATAAGTTCAGGATCCCACCAAAAGCAAAACCTTAATTTCTTGATTAGTTAAGAATTAAATTGTAGAGCATGGATTTTGGAAATGTGGAAAAGAATTCAGAAGAGCCTATAAAACATAAAAAAAATTACACCTCCTCCTAAAAATCAAAAGGTAGCATCCTAATTTAACATTTTGGCTCATATTTTGGCTTTTATTTTCCTGTCATATGTTCTCTGAGGTTCAGGAAATGTAGAAACATAAGGTGGAATGACAACAAGAGGCAAAAGGCATACAAAGTTATGTATGTATGTCTAAAATGAAGAGCTTCACATGCCTTGAGACATGTCAGAGTGCATACACTAACTTCTTTTTACTTGCAAAGAAAACTGCCTTTCTGGCAGCTAAGTTAAACATGAGCCAATGCTTGATTTCACTTTGCGTGAAGATGAGGATGC
This sequence comes from Psilopsiagon aurifrons, assembly GCA_025447955.1. Classification (NCBI taxonomy): domain Eukaryota; kingdom Metazoa; phylum Chordata; class Aves; order Psittaciformes; family Psittacidae; genus Psilopsiagon; species Psilopsiagon aurifrons. The sequence goes on from JAOEHY010051760.1 coordinate 41,043, forward strand.
CAAGACAATATTACAGGCAAGCAAATGTGTAAAACCAGAGATATCGAGACAGGAGTACTGCTTAGGCATCTATCTCTCTGCAGCATTCACAGGAGAAAAAAAATTAAATAAGAACAAAACCAAAACCCTGCCAACACAAACGAACAAATGTGTTTGTGCAGAATCAAACACTTCTGCAGTGGGAGGAAGGGCACTCCCAAACCCTACTTGAAGAAAAGGCAAAGTAGGCACTGAATAGTTGCTCTCTCATTCTCTTCAAGTTGAAGTTTTCATTTATTCTGAGACTTTTTACTGAAAAGGCCAATCAATTACCATTTTTCAAATCAATATTTTTCTTGCCCTCAATATCTTGTGCTGATTAAGCACTTTCAGGAATGACTTTCTATGTTTATCTTTTTGTTCTGCATTTATTATTGGAAAATAGAACTGTGTAATTGCTATTATGGCTTTTTTTGCCCCACAGCATTCTTTGGAATAAAAAAAAAAAAAATTGGAAAGTAATTTACTTCAGCAGTGACGACCCTGTCTGGTGCCCCTGGACATTCTGCTGTATATTGAAAAGCAAGCATTTAAAGATCAAGCCCACCAGGGCCAATCTGCTGGTTCTTTTGGCCAGTCTTCCACAATTCACTCTAATAAGGCAATATTTATGATATTTTGCATACAACTGCAGTCTCCCAGCTGGAGCATCATTGAAAGAAGCACAGACAGTGATTCCTGCTACATTTAAATTACTGACAATGTTGGATTACTCATCCTTTGCAATCTTTGAACTTGTTTTACATTAAACCAAACAAACCTCCCCAGGAAAGAGCACACAAAATTGTACTTGTATCATTATTTTAGGAACATTTCTCTGATGACATTCTAGATAGCTCTACCTTACTCAGCTGAGTTGATCAATACATATATGATACTCAGCAAGCTTTTTATAAGCCACAAATACAGCACTTGATACTGAAAATAAAGCTTGAAAATACTTGATCTTAGAAACAAATACATTCTCATTTCTAAAGATAAAATTACTTCTCTTTCATTTATGATACTTCTCAGACACCTTGCTTTGGAATTCAAAACCAGAAATAATCAAACTACCTTATGCGCAGGATGTTTCAGCAGGGCTGGAGATCATTGAGCAGGTAAAACAAAGAGATTCCCTGAAATTCCTAGACCAAGGAGAAATGCTTTTGCGAACCTCAGCTTTCAGACACTGACACAGCATGAAGCGCTTTGAAGTTTTCTCTCACTCTCAAGCATTACCCATAGAAAAGACAAAGCCATTACCGTCTGATGGAGCTTCTGCAGTGCGAAGAACTACCATTCCTCAGCCCAGCTGACTCCACACTTGCTCTTAGCTCTCAGCAGGAATGAGGTAAGAAATAGTAGGCTGTATTTCAGTGAATGAGGCTTAACAAGAGAAAATGGAAGAACAATAATTTATGGAGCAGAAAATGGTGGTAATTAACAAGCATAATAATTATCACCATCTAGCTATTTTGACAGGACATCTGGGACTGTGCTTAATCCAAAAGAGAAAAGCTAAAAGTATGCTGTAAAGCCTTCATGCTGCCGGAACTCAACATTGAAGCTGAAGACCGCATATTCATCTTACATTTTCTTCTGCAAACTATTAACATTTCCATTCTGATAACTCTACATACACACTTCACAAGAGGCCCAGGCAAGACAGATACTCATAAAAGGAGATATGTTTTCTGAAACAAGAGAACTATACGATTCTATGTCAGGGTGCTTACAGTTCTAACTCTAAAAATATAGACAGCTTTTATACTGAGATCAATTAAAATAGCAAGGCACTTAGACTGAAAGGCAGTGACCTCATAAAAACCGGAAAGCCCTATAAGAACACTATCCGGTAGTTAAGGTAAGATGATAGCATTGGCATGAATGCATCATCTAAAAAGGAGATGCAGTACATCTCCAAATAATATAAATCAACTGAGATTTACTATGGGTTCACTGCTTACTACTCCCAGTGCTATTTTATCAGCAGCAGCCAATATATTTAGAAAACTTTTTAGGAAGCATGAAATACATCTGAAGTTCCAGTAAAATAATTGGAGCCTTCTAGAGTTTGCTTAATTCTGCAATACACTTAACCCCTAACTCAGGGATTTAAAATTCAGGTTAAATATATGAGGAAAACCTGTCATTTCATTTGAGATAAATCAGATTTTTTTCAGAGTAAGCACTTGAATTAACTTTTTTCATATTGGAAAACTCCTGCATGTTATGAAATTATATCACCCTGCCAAGTTAAAATGCTTTAATTAAATTTAAAGCAGAAAGACTTACTACAATCACCAGAGAAAAACAAAGTATGAAAAATGAAGCTGAAATAAGGAAATCTTCCTTGAGTCATTTTTCCTAACTGGCGATCTTGGAGTCTGTTAACAGCTGTAGACCCAAAAAGCATGTGAAATCACTCAGGCTGACAGATAGAGAGGTTCTTTATCACTAGAGGTAAAACTAATTTCAACAGTAAATCAGCTGTTATACTGAAAAACTATACTGCCAACAGCCAGTCAGCGGTCAAACTCCTTCTATGACATATTTGAGAATTAAGTTCTAGAATTACAGTTATTAGAGAATTAATTATATTTCACAGTGTACAACAAAACACTCATGAGGGGTTTGCAGAAACAAGGTTCATCATGCAGCAGCTCATGCTATGCAGAAGCAAGCCTCACTGAGTACATACACAAAGTCTATGTTTATAATCTGCTAAAACACTGCAATTAACTGGAACATTAGAGCAGCCAGGCTCAGAAAAACTACAAAAGATCAACATTTATAACCTCTCCTCAAAAATGGAGGGTGCTGGCTGATGATAAGGATTGTTGGGCCACATCCATCCTACCAGCCCCACTCCTCTGCTCTTCTGCAACCGATGTTCCTTCCAGGCCATCAGAAAAGGTGTGCACAGACATGCATCCCACATGCAATACAGCATGGTCCACGCAGCACCTAGTAGACATGAATCAAGCATGGTGTTTCCAGGAGGAAAATACAGAATAATTTGCATTTGGAAAACTAGCATCTCTGGAAGAGGGGAACATTTCATCCCACCCTATGGATGTTCCATTGCTATGAGGAAAAGAAGAAATCAAAATGCAAGTATGGAGAGGTTCACTATCCTCACCTCCCTTCTGTTACTGAATTACCTGAATAATTTGCTGATTTTTAACATCCTTTCTACACCACTGTCTGCACTGTGAGTCAGAGGCCTAAGGGATACATGCATTAAGGGATTCAGGTATTGCAGCAGCAAAGTCTGCCTTCTCAGTGCCTGGGTGCCAAGTGCCATCTCTGTCAGACAGTGAGGCAGAGCAACAGCCCGGGCACAAGAGACTAAGTTTGCAACAGGCAGAGCTGGGAGCAGGGGGGCACCCAGGTTCACAAAGAGATGGTGCTGAGAAGCACCCATCTGACAGCCCCCTCTTCACATGACCACACCTGCCCAAGTCATGGCTCAAGCTGCATCAGGGAAGGTTTAGATTGGATGTTAGGAAAAACTTCTCCACCAAAAGTGCTGTCAAGCATTGGAACAGGCTACCAGGAAGTGCTGGAGTCACCATCTCTATAGGCGTTTACAAGATGTGCAAGTATGGCACACAGGGACATGGTTTAGTGGTGGTCTTGCCAGTGTTAGGTTTACTTGGACTTGATCTTAAGGCTCTTTTCCAACTTAAACAATTCAATGATTAGCATCAGGCTGGGATTTGTAGCCTGGGGTCCTCTCCTGCATTGCAGCTGTACATTGTATTGGGCTCTGTGTAGCACAGAGAAAAGTCATTACCTGTGTGACAGGGAAGCAGGCAGCTTCCGTTTTAACCAAATTATTTCGTATAGACCTCACTTGCTATGCCAACACCCTGCTGCAGCTTTTACAATCAGGATGTTCCTCTCCCCTCCTGCTCCAGGAGCAAAAACTAATTGAAGATTCAGTGGACTAGAGATAAGCTGCCTAATCCTTTAACCAGTGACTGGGAAACTCGATAAGAAGTATAGAGGCTTGGTTTATAACTGCTGCTCCAACAGCTGTTTGTTAGCAAGCAAAGAAACAAAATATGTATCTAAAGAATTAGCTTAGGGAATGGGGAGTAAGAATCAAAATTGGAAGTTTAAGATGTAATTATTCTTTCCTATTTAGGGAACCTCAATCCTTTGTGAACTTAGGTCAATAATGAATATGACTGGATTGGTGAACTTTAGCCATAGGTTCTCCAGACTGAGCCACCAGATTTGCCTTCCCCTCCACCAGCTACTCCTGCTGCCCTGCAGGTAATGGTGGTTCATATGCAAAGGCATATTAATTCTTCCAGCAATAGTGTTTTGATTACATGTCAGTTAAAACAAAACCAAACCCTTCCTAATTAACTATCCAGCTTCATATGGCAGTGACAGTGGTTGCCTGTAGCTTTAGACATGATTTTGCAGAGATGTGTACACCCTTACCTCATGGTGGGGTCTTGGTAGGATGACAATAATCACAGATCATGAGCAGCTTCATTTTGCAGCCAGGTTTCCTTTGTATTCCTGTCATGGGCTCAGCAGTAGCAGTCATTTTTCTCCTTCTTAGTAGCTGGTGCAGTGCTGTGGTTTTGACTTGCAGCCTGGGAACAGTGCTGATAACACCGATGTTTCCAGTTACTGCTTAGAATGTTTTGGACTTTCTGAGTCTCACGCTCTGCCAGGGAGGAGGGGAAGCTGGGAGGAAGCAGAGGCAGGACACCTGACCCAGACTGTCCAAACAGATATTCCATACCACAGCACATCATGCTCAGAATGTAAAAATGGAGGGCAGAGACACGGAAGGGTGGGGGTGCATTGCAGGGTCAGGCTTGGTATCGGGTGGTGAGCTGTTGTATTCTTTTCCCTTCCATTTCTCTTATTATTATTATTGGAGGTAGCAGTAGCGGTTTGTGTTATGCCTTAGTTACTAAACTGTTCTTATCTCAACCCATGGGAGTTGCATTCTTTTGATTCTCCTTCCAATCCCTCCAGGAGAGGGGGGAAGAAAGAGGGGAGAGTGAGTGAGCAAACTGTGTGGCTGAGAGGCTTAAACCATGACAATTCCCACTAAAATATTTTCCAAGTTTCCAATACATGCATCTGCCTTTCCAGATTCATTGGTTTACTGTTTAATTTTTCAGGGATCCATGAAAATAGAAGCACACAAAACGTTGACAATATGTCTAAAAAAACAAAAATCAGGTGGTGCAGGAAACAAAGATTCATAGAAAAGCAAATTAAAAAATAGCATCTGAATCACTGCCTCAGTTTTCCCATCACTCTTTTGGATTTTTTTGGTGTTCACAGAAACTCCAGCATTTTGTTAAAGCCTCATCTCTTTCTGTCCCTGCAGCCAGGTTACATCTGTCCTTCTCTGATAACCAAAGAAAGACTGCTTGTAAAATACTTTTTCCTTTTATAAGTACTGCTCCTCTTCTTCAGGCAACGATGTCCCACTAGCCAGAAATAAGTTTGACCATCTGTATCTTGGCTACCTGCTCATCTGGCAGAGTATTATTTGCTTTGTCTGTTACCCAAGGATAGCATGCTCATGCAGATTCATAGCCCTCTGCTAAATATAACAGCTTTTCCAACCAATCCTAGGTATGCCAAATCAAAACAAGGAGGTTATGTTGTACACATGGAAGCAAACAACACATGCAGGCGGATAAAGATATATTTAGCCAGGTACCAACCTGCCACATCACCAAGAGATGCAAAGTCCACAAGTTTCACAAGCACACTGATTTTGTTAAAGGTTTTGGTAAAGGGAGAGTCTCCCACCACTGGCAAAAGAAAACGCCAGCCAAATATTGTACTTTCAAACCACAGGCATTGACAAAACTGGGAACAACAGATTCAAAAACTTTTGCTTTCATTCCAAAAGTGACAGAAAACAAAATCCTGAAGCCTCTTTGCAGTGAAAGAAAATGGTTATGGATACCCCTCCCTCAGGCATGGGGTACACCAGGCCAAAGACTGCTGTTAAAAAACAATTTAAACTATATGACCTGCATACACAATGTGAGGCACGGTTATGTAAGACTGTTCGTGTCTCCTGATGAAATCTGTGACCATGGGTTTCTGCAAACACATTTGCATTTTTAAAGTTTTCTTAATCCACAAAAGAACCTTACATGTATCAAAGTTACATCTTGTCCTTGAATGCTCCTTTTTTTTCCTCTAAACTGCCTAGTTTATTTGGTGGTTTATCTGTTGCCTCCGCTTTCTTTGCAGCCTCTTGATACCATCTGTGCATTTGATTGATGTGTAAGTTTTCTTCTGTAATTATTTTAGGTCATTTACAGAGAAATGAGTATTAGGCTCCACACTAATTCCCAGCAAACTCCACTTTGCTATTTGACCCTTCAGAATTGCTTCAGTTTCTGATTTTTTCAGACAGTTCTGTATTAAAACCTCAATTTATCCCTGTGTTTTTCTTAAATTGGATTCCTTTTGTGGAATGCCTCAAATTTCTGCAGAAAGTTTCTTCCTTTATCTAATGAAAGTACAAATGAATCAAAGAAAGGAATGAAGTTCGTTGGGCTTCTCTTCAACCCATATGGGCTGCAGCAGCACATCTAGTTATATATGACTGTTTACACAATGATTACTTTCGTATTTTCTCTAAAGGCACCATAGACACTGTACAGTTCTGTTGTCCCATATGCAGGCTCATTCCCTCATGCACAGTGCCAACTCACACACTGAGTTGAGGTATTTCTAGTCTTTTATTCTAGTTTGAGCAAAACAGGGAACAAGGTGATCACCCACAAATGCCTGGCTTTCCAACTGTCAAAACCTTACACTATTTATAAATTTTAGCAAGCAAAGACATCAGCCTTTGTTGGTGACAAGTTACAGAACTCTTTCATTACTTAGTACTGAGTTTCCTATTTGTTAAGGAACTCTCACTTCGTACATTAGTTGGTCCACATACTCTATCTTTACTTCTCTTTGTGTTGTAGAATGGTTAGGGCTGGACAGGACCTTAAAGCTCATCTTAGTCCAACCCTCTGCAATGGGCAGGAACACCTCCCACTAGATGAGGTTGCTCAAAGTCCCATCCAACCTGGCCTTGAACACTGTCAGGGGTGTGGCAGCTGCAGCTTCCTTGGGCAACCAGTGCCTCACCACACTCACAGGGAAACCTATATCCTAAAGTCTGGGAGTTTCTTGAGTTGGTGGTCAATGAGTGGTGGTCATGACCTCCAGAATTACCTTTCCCACAGTTAGTGCTTAGTGCTGCTGACAGTCAGCTCCTCCATCCTGTGGCAGTATTTCCCTCTAGGAGTTCCTCCTTTAAACAAAGGGCTTGCTGGTGCTTGACAGAGCACTTAGCAGAGCATACAGAAATGCTTATTACCTGAACTATTTATAGTAACTATTAATTGTTCTTAAAAATAAGCTACTAACAATGTATTGGATTTTATTAAGTATTTGATATCAGTACTATACTTCTACACATACTGTATAGAAGTTGGGATACATAAGAGTTGTCCACAGCATAACAAAATTTTACTTTTAACTCGCTGTAGTAACAGCTGCTTATTCTTGCATATTTGAAGATACAGATTTTTGCTATTGGAGCAGGACCTGAAGTTGCTATTCCTAATCTCTTCTTCTGCCAGGTAAACTGGAAAGAGAACTAGTTCAATATTTATGTTTCCTTATAAAAGCTGTCTGGATATAAGAGTCCAATAATGAGTGTAACTTCTTGCTCTTCTAGAATAAAAAAATATCTCCTTCAATGTTTCCAGACAAATATTAAGCACTAATTAAACACAGCATAAAGAAGTCTAACACTGGTCACATACATTTTTTCCTCCCTTAAAATAGCATACCTTCGACCCTGAAGCAGAGAGCATAGAAAATGCCTGATAAGCACCTCAACTGGACCATTCCTTGCTGTTCATATGATCTTGTGACTTGTCCAGTGTCACCATGAGATGACAGTCCAAAAACTCCTCCACTAGGACTAGCTGATGAACACTGCCAACCCCAGCACTCAGGGCTGGGCAGTGTGCGTGCCTCCCCGTCCTTACAGGCAGCTGTACTAAACAATTTTCAAGTTGTTTATCAGAGGCAAAGGTGCTGAGTTTACTTTGCTCTAGCACATTTCAGCTAAAACACAATAAATGTTAAAAGATGATTGGAAAAATACATGATGCAACCCATCATTCAAGGAAATGGTGTTGTCAAACTAGGGGAGAGAAAAGGGGGTTTTAAAATATTTTGACTGAATTGCCTCATGTGCTTTCATGTCCGCCACTCATAGCTCTGCAAGACTTGTCAAATTCATTTTTCTAAGAGGAAGATGTGAATTTTCTTCCTGTTTTGCTCCAAGATAAAATCAGAAAAAAGGGAAAAGGAGAGGTATCTGCAGCAGTCTTCTGTAATCTTTCCATACGTTAAATATTTCACCCTCTGCTCCTGAACAGCATAATTAAGAAGTACTCATTTAGAGTCTGAGACTTTAATCATGGTTTTCATAATAAAATCCTCCCTGTTATGATGGACTTCATGCTAGTTCTCCTTGAGTGAACCCCAAACTGATTACTTGACAGGGAGCATTATCTAATTAATTATTTAGAGAAACAGCTACGAAATTACATACGGAGATTGAGCAGCATATGGTGATTTGGTTTTAATCCTCTTCTCCAGAGTCTAATCCCAGGTGGGGGACGGCAGTCTTCTGAATATTCTATTTGCATCTATACTATCCCAGAAAATTAACTTCTTGCCCCTATGGATGTTACATAGTTTCATCCATAGCCACAGAGAGGCTTACACCCATCCCATTTCAGAGAGCATGCGTTACATGTCCACAAAATCCACTTGTTCACCATATTTCTGAGCAGTTCCTCAGCATTTCTGTGCCTTTTCAGCTCTGTTACTCTCACTCCCATCGTTATCCCTGCAACGACACCCTCAGCACTTGTTTGCCAAGGCACTCACCAAGTCCTCTACTCCTGATAAGCAAGACTCCCTCGAACCTCTTCAGCACAGGAAGTGCTGAATTCCTTACCATTTCCTTTCATCTGTTCTCAGTACATGGAAGCCCCAGATGGACTTCAGGAAACAGAATTGGGGTTTTGAGATTTATATTTAGCTCTGATGACTATTCACAAGTCTATTTCACTGAGTAACTCCGCACACTAACAGCTAAGCTCGCTTCAGGTGCTCTATAGCTTCATCTGATCTCAAATATAAATGTTGCTTCATATTTTTTTAACCTAGCCTTAGGCTAAAATGGCTTCAACACTTTTTAGTGGGGGTGAGGGGGAGGAGGGAAGAGTGTTAAAGGGAAAATCTAAACCCTGCTCTTTAAAATGCAGTGTTATATTTTTCAGCCCAAATGTCCATGCAAATGACACTGCAAATGCAGTGTCAGACTAGAATTCACGTGTCCCCAAACTTAAAGACAGAAGTAAAATATTTAGAAAAATGTATATTCAGAAATAACACCTTTCATGATGCTCCACATCCATCCTCATCCGAGCTTCGTGCGTGGCCTGAAAACCAACCTGCTGCTAACCCTAAGCAAAGCCACATGAAACCCTGTTCTGCATTCAGCCTCTTAAATTCACATTAAGGGTTTCCTTAAGCCCTTTCATAGAACACACTCTCGCCTCACAAACCAGCTGTTCTCCCAAATCCAAGCATGGCCTTACAATAAATTTCTTCTAGCCAAGAACCAGGAGGCACTCCCCTCGAAGCCCGGCAGAGACAGGCAAGTGCACCAACCAATAGGTGTCACTAATTACTTAAATTCCCATACATGACTTCAACCCATGAAGTGCAAAGGCATGCCTGCTGTGTCACTGATGCAACAGGCTTGGTGAGAAAACTGGCAAAACCAAACCCAGATTGCATTCTCTACTGGTTTGACACCATCAGAGGCACCTGAATAGTACAGCAATGACTGATGAGAGCATTTAAAATTTGTGATTGGAAAAGGACTAGAGAAGAACACAGTCCTGCAATGAGAAGGATGCTTAAGACAGTGTTTATTCCTCCCTAAGCAGCACTAGCTTTGTCACTGCTTTAGCAAGAAAAGCTGTAGGGTGTCCTGCTTAGGATATCTGCTCCAGGATCTGAGAAAGCACAGGTTTCACTGACTGGCTGCACTTGTTAGCATGACACCTGCAACCATGGTCTAAATGTTGCAGGACAGACAAGCAAAACTATAGCTTTGATCCTAGCTACTTCATGCTTTTTGTTTGCCTAATTTCAACTGCAAATTGTGTACATACTGGCCAGTTCATTGCCAGCTCACTCCCTAAACAGCTAACAGTTACTCTTCATATATTCTGTACATTTATTTTTTTTTTCCAAGCTTCTATCTTTCCTTTTGTGTCACAGGTTTCTAAATGCTCTTGTACTATAAGTAGGCAGAATAACAGCTAACCTCTGCTCGGCTTGGGGCGAGAATGATTTAAAACTACGAATGAAGGAAAGCAAAACTATTAAGTAAAAGGTCTAGAATGGTCAAAAATCAGTTTGAATTTATACAGATGGTACAGGGAGGAATCATAGAATAGTTAGGGTTGGAAAGGACCTTAAGATCATCCAGTTCCAACCCCCTGCCATGGGCAGGGACATCTTCCACTAAACCATGCCACCCAAGACTCTGTCCAACCGGGCCTTGAACACTGCCAGGGATGGAGCATTCACAACTTCCCTGGGAAACGCATTCCAGTGCCTCACCACCCTTACAGGAAAGAATTTCTTCCTTATATCCAATCTAAACGTCCCCTGTTTAAGTTTGAACCCATTACCCCTTGTCCTATCACTACAGTCCCTAATGAAGAGTCTCTCCCCAGCATCC
>JAOEHY010051762.1:0-21356 GCA_025447955.1 Psilopsiagon aurifrons
CTTAAGCAGGGGAAGTTTAGATTGGATATGAAGAAGAAATTCTTTACTGTAAGGGTGGTGAGGCACTGGAATGGGTTGCCCAAGGAAGTTGTGAATTCTCCATCCCTGGCAGTGTTCAAGGCCAGGTTGGACATATCTTTGGATGACGTGGTTAGTGTGAGGTGTCCCTGCCCATGGCAGGGGTGTTGGAACTAGATGACTTTAAGGTTCTTTCCAACCCTAACTATTCTATGGTTCTCTGGTTCTATGCATTGGTGGATAACTGGAATTGAAGTGGCTTAGATTCTTCTTGATTTCCTTCATAATTTCAGGTTTAAACAAATCACTAAATTGTGAGAGGGGAAAAAATTGCTTTTTTTGGCAAAAGTAAAGGTCCAGTTAAACTAAGGCCAAAATTTAATATGGGACTTAGTGCATTGTAAGCCAGCAGAATCTGTTAGTCTTTGTTGCATAGATAGCAGCCTGTTTTCAAGTGTCAGCAGCAGTCCAAGCTGTCTTCAACGATCCTAACTCTTTCTCTTATGAACTACAAAGAAAGGGCAATGGCAGGCACAAACCAATTACTAATAAAGAAAATAAACTCACTAACTTCACACTGGATGTCCCAAACACTAAGGATGCAATAAGAAAAAAGACCCTTAAACCTTATGAAACATGTACATAGGTGTGTTACTTCCTGTAAAAACTTTTTATACTTTTTCCATTAAACTTGAGGATACTGAGTACTGATAGAAGATTCAGAAATAGTAGGGAGTTGATTGTTAGTGGCCTTGGATGATGTGCTTGTTGAGCCTCAGCACTCTGCTAGATACATTCTGTGCCTGGAAATCTGTGGGACAAAGTCCTGTTTCAAAACCAGAGGCATTTTTTTTCTTTAAATGTTTTTTGTTATAGTCTGTGGGCCAAACTCCTCTGAATACAGCTTCAAGGTTGCCCTGTCTTATTAGTCCAAAAGATTTTCCTATTCTGAACATTCATCTCTCCTTACTCCAAATGTCCTGTAACATTTATAATGACAGATGTGCCACTATTTCAGCAGCTTCCATATGTCCTTCCTGTCCTGGCAGGGTTCCCTTATGTCCCCCCTGTCTCCTGGCACAGCTGTACTTTCAAGAGTTAGTATTCCTTTCACTTTTCTGTTTGACATTTCCATTCCTCTCATCATTAATAAAAGCCTGTTGCTCAAGTTCTGTGATGCCCTTTTAATCATTCAACTAAAGTTACAGGTACCTTTTTTTTGCTAGATCAATTTTAACTCCTGCTTGCTCTTATACTGTCACTTTGATTGTGTTTGAAAAATACCTGATATCTGTAGATTACTCTAACCAAGGTTTTTCTGCACTTTCATCAAATTGGAAGGTGTGCAAGTATTAACAAAAACTGTAACAATGTTCTGCCAACCTTCACATTCATGACCTGAAGAAAATACAGTTAGAAAGCAAAAGATGTTTATTTCAAAGCTTTTAGAAATATTATTGCAGGAGAAAAGTACAAATGTAATGAATGAGAACAAATTAATTTGTTTCTCTGTTCTCTGTCTGAAATGAGTTGTTTCATTGAATTATGGGCAGATCTCTGTCCCTTTAGAAAATACCAGTTGTAGGTTTTCCATTTATCAAAATTAAAAAAAATCAATTTGAAAGATGTGAATTATTGAACTAGGTCACCTAAGAATCTGTAGTCTCATTTAGTATTTTTCTAGTACATAGCTTTGTCTTCAATGGTAAAATTTCAGAAGCAGCCCCACTTTCATTAAAGTTGTTGAGAATGTAAATCATTATAAATACAAAAGTATAATAGATGCTAAGAATCATGTACTTAGTTTATGTCATTTTATTTATCTACACCTGTTGTTGCCTTTCAGAGCTGGAGATACACAACTGCTTTTAGTAGTCAATCAAAGCATGTTAAAAATGCATAAAACAAAACATTGTATTTTTATCCCCAAACTATCAAATTCAAATTCAAAAGATAATGGTAATAGCTTCTTAAATTGTAAGAAAAGTTAAGATGTAGCCATTTTTTAAATACAGAGGATTATATTTTTCCCCTGTCCATTTCTGAATACTAGTACTCAACTGGTATTGCTGATAAGAAACAGAAAAATGCTTTTTCTCATTAATTTCCATTCTTCAGCTGAACTGGAAGTCAAAACAAGGCACAAACTTATTGCATTTCATTGCCTTTAAAATTCAGGGACAGAAAGAGTAATAAAGAGTATCCCTTTCTACTCATTTATCGACTTATTTACTATTAAAAGAATATATAAATGCTTTTATGAACTATATTTAATTTAGATAACTTCTCATGCTCTGAATAAGGCTCAAGTGTTAAGCTTTCATCAGGAATATAATCTGCTCATGTGTGCCTGAATGTCCTTTCCATATGCTGGAGTGCTCAAAATTTGCAGCACCGAGAAATTAATAGTCTGCAGTATTCAAAGAGCAAGTTGAGATGCATGAGTCACTTTACTATTGATTGGGACTGCCAAGTCCCTACCAATAAATTAACTTCTTAAAATCTGAGCAATCATGGTCTTAAATTTATCCCTGTATATAGCAATACATCACTTTTAAAACACAGAAGAAAATTATTCAGAAATCCAGGGATGCTCGGATGTCAATAGCAAAGTTCTTTGAAATAATGCAATATATAGGAAGAAAACAGGTTGATATCATGGAAAAAAATGTAGTTTTAATGTGTTTTATCTAAAATCTTTGGGGATAAAGTATTTAAAATAGTGACTCATCTGTAGTATTACAAACCACTTTATGGTTCAAGAAAAAATTAAATTAGATCAATTCCAGCCAATGTACTGTTTAGTTAAGGTAAAACAGTTTCTTCATTAGCATTATGTATGGTTACCTAAACAGTTTCTCATTTCTCAGAAATAGTTGTAGATTAATCAGGTGATGGGCAGATCCACTATGTTGTTTTCACCATCACACCACCCCCCAACATGGAGGAAGCCCATGTCATTTCTTCTCCCTTTGAATATATTTCCAACTATCTTACTGCCAGGGGTAGCAGAACAAGCCTGTAGGATCCTGCCATGGCATGACTACAAAAGGGCTCTTTCCTTCAGGCCACTATATTAACAAGGTGTTTATCAGTTACTGATGTTATTTTGTTGTTTTGTTTTCTTGGTTGTTTTCTTGCAGTCTTACTGTATTTCTGTAGAAGCAGAATTTGAAAGCCTAGAAACATCTGCTGGAGACTTGACAGTCCAACAGTCTAACCAGGGAAAAAGCATCAGTTCCATATATGATTTTTTTCTGTCAATGTTAACTCTACTTTAAATCAGAATAGCATTCTCCTATTGTTATTAAATGCAAAATTTGCCTCCTCAGTTTCATCTCTGATCTCAGTAGGATGTACATCATCTGCTGTTATAAAAACCTTCAGATATTTGTGTCAGTTCCATTGCCTCATGGCACAGCATCAATGTATCTTTGATACATTATCTTGTTTAGAGAAGATATAGTTAAAAAAGAATATGAGAATCAATCCTTAGTTTACATTTAAAGTCACTCTAGAACCCCCCTGAAAATATAACTCTGGTCTTATTCTTTTCCTCATGCTATGCTGCGCCTCAGACAAATTATCTTTGCCCTTCCTAAGATCAAACATTCCTCAAGGATATTTCTTCTGTCAGCTTTCCACCTTCTCTGGCAGCCCCTTTCCAGAGTCCCTTCAGCTGTAGCTGTGTGCTGTCTTGCTCTGAACCCCATATCTAACCATATCTACGTTATCATACCTCTCCCTCCAGGAACTGAATAATTTCTACAGTATAGTTCTAGCATCATCCTTTGGCTGTTTGCGCATTTGAATTCCCGGCCATGTACATAGCTCCAAGCATTCCCTCTCCTTAATTTTCATCTTTATCACAGGCTGAGCCATAGGGAGTCAGGGCCCTTTGATTCATCCAGAAACAAAATACTAGTTATTTTAAAATACCCAATTTCCTTTGACAGCTCTTCTTTTTTTTCTTTGTAGCTCTGGGCTTTCACTTTCTTTCAACCCTAAGCTGAGACTTAGACAAGACACCCTTTGTCTTTTTCTTCTGTACTTCATTTTCCTCTTATAACCCCTCTCTGGCAATTTTCCATCTGTAGCTGGAGAATATTTCTTTCTTTCCTCACTTAACTGTAGGCTGAGCCACTGGTCAAATTCCCTGCTCCGTCTAGTGACTCAACCAACAGCAGCGCTAATGCTACTTAGTTTCTGGGTATGTCCATGGAGTATGTTGCAGTAAGCTCGTGTTTTTGCGTGCCTGTGTACAATGCACCAAAATTTAGGAGAACAATATCGTAGGAAACATGAATAATCTAGGATATTTGCTATCAAGTCAGGACTAAGAAAAGAAAAAAATCTTTCTATACTTTGGAAAACTGAGTCATTATAATTTTTTCCTCTGTGTCCCCCTGCCTTTTTTGTACTTGATGTTTAAGTTGCATTGCTAGAGAAATTGCCAGTAAGAATTACTCTGCACAAGAGTTCCATTCTGCATGAGTGAAAACTGTATTAATGTGAGCATTAATGGAAAAAAGGCTATGGGAGCCTGTTACCTGTGACAAGGAGCCACACATTGCACACTGCTCCCACTTGTGCATCTAACATTCATATTCCAAGTAACATTTGCTATATTGTTCGTGACACTACTAGCACAAAATGACAAAAATGTCACAGAGGTTTGAATGTCCTAATCCCGTTGGGTTGGCCCCAGGTAAGATTTGCCTCTGATCTTGTGGCAGAGAGACTGGACTTCACTTTTCCTGTCAGCTGCTATTTATGCAGATTGTGTTTAAACCCTCCCAGATCCGCAGTTTGCTGTTGGTCCTTAGAAAACCTTATAGGAAGGCTGGAAATACGTTTCATTCCCTGACGCGATTTCTTATAAGGGATTAAGTTGGAAGATCTTAGGTGATTGCTCTAGCCACACTGGCACTGATTTCTGCAGGAGATTGTATTCTGAAAAATCTGGCCATTTATTTTTATTTAGATGGGAAGAAGGGCTTTAAGACCTACACATAGACGTAAACAAGGCATTCCAGAAAATGGCAAGATTTAGGACCAGCATTGATATTGTCTGCTTCAGCTGAAATTGATATATTTTAAGCTATATATACACAGGGCACTTAGGGTTATGGAGTGCACTTGAGAAACCAGCAGCCAAACTCAGATAATTCAGGTATGTTTAACATGTTAGAGTCTAGAAGCCTATCTCTTTATATAAAATCCTGTTCAAAGTAATCTATAATTATTAACAGGCAAAATTTATTTTTTTTGCTGTTTTTATTAAGCAAATTCAATAATGATTAGGAATTAGTTCAGGATATAGTTGTTTTGATCTTCTTTATGCTTTAAAAAACCTTAGCTGAGCTACTATGTCTTTTCCAACATAACTGATTCTGTGATTCTTCTATGAATGCAGATTTCTGTGTAAAGAATGAGTTTTGAAGATTACACATAACTTTTAAAGACACTTGCAATAACTCCGGCAATGAGGTATTATATAGTGCTGAAATACTGTACAATCACTCGAGAAGGTTTCTTCAAGAGAATGTGTAGTTTCTTCTGGAATCTGAAATGCTGATACTGACTAAAACCTAAAACTTAGATGCATAATTCTTTCTTTAAACATGTGGACATAAATCCAAATTTGCAAAAGCAGGTTAAAATAAGCTCAGTTAAGCTACTAAAACAGGAGTGTAATTTAGGCACCAAAATTAATGATCACATTTTTTAATGTTTTTTCCAGTGCTGGACCACTATCTGTGTGCTTTTTTGAGATGTGAGACTTGTAGGTTAGTAGACCTCTGGGCAGGAAGAAAATTGAATTTGGCTTATGAAAATCTTGGTAAGTGAAAATCTTATAAAGGGAGCTGCATTATCACCATTTAATTAAAAAATAACCAAACCCAAACTGACGCTATTTTTATAGGGTTCATGTTCAAGGAACATGGTGGATTTGCCTAAGACAGCCTTGTGTATCTAATAATGCAATGATTTTATAAATTGTTGTGGTGACTGGGGTAGACCTGGAGAAGTATAGAAGTATAATTTTGAACTCCTGGGGAACTTTAATGTGAAAAACAAGCAAACAAATTAAAGACAGTTCTTTTCCTTGGGTATTCTGTCTAGATTACTGAATACAGAAATGTTGGATTTCAATCCTGAAATGCACCAAGTGCCTTTTAGGGTATTTTCTTGGAATTCTTTTATGAAATGACATGTTGAATACCATAATAACCTGAATTTTCTTCAGTTCTGTTGACAGGTAGTTACTCTGCTTGTGACTCTCAAGTGAGCTACACAAAAATTAAATAACAGCTTATATTTCAGGTTAGATAAAGGAAGAAGTTCTTTACTGTGAGGGTGGTGAGGCACTGGAACAGGTTACCCAAAGAAGTTGTAAATGCTCCATCCCTGGCAGTCTTCTTTAATACCCTCAGTGAGGAGGGGATACAACAGTTGTTTTTGTTTCTCCGTTGTCTGGTTTGAGCTCCCATCATACAGGTCCTTTGTTCCATGGTATAATACCTTTTCTTTGACAGGATCCTGTGTGCAGGACAGATGGTGCTCTCTCACTGCAATGCTTTTCAGCCTTCTGATTTTCTATGCTGTTAGTGTGAGTCCTTAATCTTCATTTACTGTCTGCTGCTCAAATCAGGCTTATGCACAGGAATAAATGGTCCTGAGGAGTGGTAATGAGGGAGGGTCTTCATATTACTTTACTAACTATGTATCCTGAAAGATATTTAGAAAATTTGGAAAAGTACAGACAAAGAAGAAGCAGGTCTGAATAAAGAAGGTTATGAGCTGTCCACAGAACTAGAGTCTGAGTTTCTGCTACAAAATGCTTTTCTTATGTAGCTACTGACTTTTTATTATTTTTGCTAATATGAATTTTTCAGACAACCAAAGGGGCCAAAGAGAACTTTCTAAATATTAGCTAAAGAACCTAGTATGGGACTTTCCTATGTAGTCATTTCTGTAGTGTCATTTAGTTTTCTCCTTGTATATCACCTTTATTCAATCTCATATCTTGGGTAGACAACCTTACTTTGGTAGAATTTGAGCAATCTGTGTAGTTAAGTTTTCTCTCAAATCTTACTTGTGTAGGCTAAGGAATTTCTTTTTATGCTAATTTTTTTTCTGGTTGTGACAGCACTTTCTTACCAGATGTGTTGAACCCATTTCAAGTATGCTACAGACAAAATACAGGGAGCATGTACACAGCATTATTAACATGTGGGGGGGGGGAGGGGAAGGTAACAACAAGGAAACAAGGAAATGTCCAGGGTGTGAATGCCACACACTTTTGCAATACATGGTCTCTAGGACAGATGATCTCTGATCAACCATCCTCCTTAATGAGTTACTTTTTCTGCGACTGTGCACAGTGTCAGTAGATCTAATTCTTTCAGGATATGATTGTCTATTATATATCTCTAGGTTACAAACAGAAATGCTCATCTTGCTTTGAGTATTGATGACAGCTCATGCTGTCCCTCTCTGTTTAGTAAAAAAAAATATGGCACAATTCATGAAATGGGCATACTATGCATATTTAAATTTGGTTTGGGTGGGGTAAATGACTTATTCTTTAAGAACCCTTAGCATGGGTCTTTTTATCATGGGTCTTTATTTGTAGGTAAACTATTATCCTGTGTTCTAAATGGGAATTTTCAACATAGTTGAAATGTTCTGACTGAAGGATACATTCAGGTATGTGTGATCACTGCAGCCTTTTTCAGAACAAATCCTTCTTCACTTGATACCCTTTTAGCTAAAGTCATAATAGCATCAGCTTTGGTGTTCTTTTATTTTAGCATAGCAGTTTCTTCTCTCATTCATTCTTATTTTCAGGAACTGAAACCTGCTAACAGTTCAATGCAACAATGCATAGATTAATTAGGATAAAATACATAGTACACTTAAATATTTCATCTGTAAAGATTATTTCTAACAGGCTAAAATCTGTGCAGAGGGAGTATTTTGACTGGGTTTTGGGATCTTTTCAGGTTATAATGCTTTTCTGATTCCTTCTGCCTTTGATACTTCTTCACTACTTGGGGCACAAGCTGGTATTTTGGATCTACATTCATAGAATCATAGAATAGTTAGGGCTGGAAAGGGGCTTAAGATCATCTAGTTCCAACTCCCCTGTCGTGGGCAGGGACACCTCACACTAAACCATATCACCTATGTCTCTGTCCAACCCAGCCTTGAACACCGCCAGGGATGGAGAATTCACAGCTTCCTTCGGCAAACCATTCCAGTGCCTCACCACCCTTACAGTAAAGAATTTCTTCCTCATATCCAATCGAAACTTCCCCTGTTTAAGCTTGAACCCATTACTCCTTGTCCTATCACTACAGTCCCCAATGAAGAGTCCCTCCCCAGCATCCCTATGGGCACCCTTCAGATATTGGAAGGCTGCTATGTGGTCTCCACGCAGCCTTCTCCAGGCTGAGGAGCCCCATCTTTCTCATCCTGTCTTCATAGGGGAGGTGCTCCAGCCCCTGGTCATCCCTGTGGCCTTCCTTTGGACTTTAAACCAGTCTTAGTCCTCAGCAGATGCCAGATGTCTCTGGGGCTGCAGGAGTTCTACTTCTGTATTGCTCTCTTCCTGGAGTATTAAAATATGACTGTCATAATACCTAGTGGTCTCTTTTCTAATTTTTTGAGGATTGTATTTGAGGCAGAATATTTATTTTATCTTTCTGTCTTTTGTACATGGAGAAGAAATGCTTTTGCCTTACTAATCCAAGACTGTATGTTTTGCATACCAGAGATTCAGTTCTCTAATGTTGTCGTAAAGCCACCTACAACTTGTTCCTACAACTTATTTATATAAGTTAGAGTTGGAAGAAGTAGATTAATTCTCATCTCAGCCACAGAAATGCCTGTATGATGAGCTCCAGTTTCCAAATATGTGAAATAAAATATTATTAACTGCCCATCTCAAATGCAGCAACAATGTTAAAAAGCCAAGGGATTTGGAATTGCTTTTTTCCAAAAGTACATTTGGCTAACAAAGATGTTTTTTGAGAATTTGTTGGTAAGTTGAACTGACCTTTCTCACTTTATTTACAAGATTAGATTATTGTAATAGTCCCATCCAATCTTCTGTAAATCAGTGCATAGAGCTCTTGATCAATCTTGCCAGAAGTAACATCAATATACCTACAAATTACAAATAAAATGGCTTTTAATCAGAAAACAGTATCTTCCAATGAAGCTTTATTTTTGATTATGTGAATTTCAGTTATTTGTGAAAGAAATGGAATACAAGATAATTTACTGTTACTTTCCCTAAGCCTTTTCCTCTGCAACTTTATGGTTCTCACTGCATTTTCAGTTTTGCTTCAAATGAGCTTTGAGTCTTCTTTTCAATAGATAGTGAGAAGTCTGCACAGAGGAGGATGCTCTGACTCTTTTGAACTGTTTGCCAGCAGTCTGTAGGAAACATTTTAAATTTCCTTCTCTTTGGAAGTCTTTCTCTTGCTTTTCTCCATTTTGCTGTTTCATCACACACATTTTCAAGTTCTTCTCTCCCTTATGCCTGAACTTTCAAGTGTTCACTACACATTCTCTTCATCCAGAGTGTTTCATTTTATATAGTTGAGCAAAAAATGAAAAAAATGTAGGTCACCCAAGTTGACTTCAGACACATTCATTGTTCTTGGCTGTACAAGTGGTTGGAAGTTCTGTAGGTGCAGAATCACCACAAGCATGAAAGTGGTTGACATCTACTCCAGCTACAGTAGGTAATTCAAAGCAATTAACGTAAGGTCCCTGTTGCAAAATCCAGGTAAATGAAGAGGATGAAAATAAATTGAAGAAACAATTATAAAAGAGTGATTGAATTTTTATTTTTTGATTTATTTATTATTTTTTAATTATTATTTATTTTTAATTCTCTGTTTTAGAATCAGAGACAGAAGAGAGCAGTGGCTTAAATGCAAAGTGATGAAGCATTTCAAATACATAATAGGAAATCTACGTATAGAGGATTAAACTGCTACCATGTATACTACTAAACTAAACATAAAAGACATGGAACTGGAGTTACTGTAAAAGCAAAATGCAACTATTTGTAGGAACTGTGGATTATGATTTTTTCCCCTTTTTAAAAAAAATTATTTCTTTTCCTTTTTTTTTTTTTTTTTTTTTTTTTACTTTGTACATTTTACTATGATGTTTTCCAAGGACTATTTCTACTTGTTATCTAAATATCGCTTTTTGTAAAATCATAATTAACTTGCTCTCAATTACCTATCTTGCTGTTGCTTTTATTATTAACTGGAAATAACAGACCATCACTTTGTAAAGATTTTCTTAGAGACCAGAAAATCTAAGACCTAAAAGACCAAATACCAAAGTGAAACAAATTCTGTGAGCCTGAGATTTTGGGTGTGAATGCAAGAGAATGTAATTCCACTAGTCAGTTGGTATCTGAGACTTGGATGTGAAATGCAGAACATCAAACTTTATGCAGGAATTCAGTAGTCAGAAAAAACAGTGGATTGAATATATGTGCAGCTTTTAAAAGATGCTGTAGGAAAAATCTTCAGCTATTATATATCAGCCATGCTTATTCTGGAATGAAACAGATGCCAAAGCTGCAAGGGTTAATCTTCTCCTGCTGTTGAGGATTTCCAAGCTTCTCTAAGTTTAATAACATGGTTTCAATACCTGTGAACAAGACGGTTCAGATGATTAGCTGACCAAAAACAGTACCAAATGAAAAATTATTCTGTGCAACTAGTGTATCAGATGGACCAAAGCAGATGAATATCCACAGTCTCAATAAGGCTGGGGAACTAAGCCCATGTTCTAAGCTGGAACCAAGGAACTCTGAAGTAGCAGCATCACTGGTGATGGGATGCTTGGCTGAAAATTAAATACTCGGGGAAGGGGATGTTACGGACGGGATGGAATGATGACACACACTACTGAAAATCTTTCTAAGTTAATGAGGGATTTGGAGACTTTTTATATGAATCTGTGAAGATGCAGAAATACAGAAATTAAGATGCAAATACTTCTTGACCATTTGTGGAATAGAGATGGGTGAGGTTTTTTTTCCAGTTGCTTCTAGAAAGAGGCAGATGGAGATGTTACCCTCAAGAATGAAGCAAAAGATGATCAGAAATATTTATCATGAAAACAGGAAAGCTTCACAAATTTAATGTTGCTGATGGCAGAATCATAACACAAAAAAGACAGTAATCAAGTTTGGAGATGCTATGAGTTACACATACAAATCTGTTGCGGTTAACTTCAGTGAATGCAGCACACACTTAATGGGGATTGAAATGGAACGAGTATCATTATACTCTTCTTTGTGTTCTTATTGCTATTTCATTCACCTACCACTGAATGCCACATTACACAATGTAGTGCAAATTTTACATTATGAATGCATCATCAGTGAATTTAGTCTCATAATACTCTGATTATATTTTTTCTGTATTCAAACATGCAAAAGAATTTTGGGATGATATATAATAGTTTCGCCTAAATTGTTTTCAAAAGGTGAGGTAGGAGACTGGAAAATTTTCTTGCTTGCTTTTAAGGATTAAATAAATATAATACAGCCCATTATTTATATTTTAACTTATTTTACGTTTTTTCAAGGTAGAGTATCCTGTCTGTCTATTCATACACTCTATTATTAGAATAGCTTTTTATTGTAATTGAAAAGAGCTTTTCCTTATCTTGTGGTATTGAAAGCTTTTTGCAAATTCCTGCATGTCTCTAAAATAAGAGGTTTGCTAATTGTGAAAGCCTTATCTTTCCTTTTAAAGCTTATGTTTATCTTTTATATGCTGCCTACATAACATTAATTGTGTATAGGTCACACTTTGTAGAATTTAATAGATTAAAATCAGTATTTACACTTTGTAACTTTTTTTTTGTATACACTAAAATTATTTCTACATTTGATGGAATCAACAGATTTTTTATATAAAGCTGTTCTTTTTCTTGCTCAAATTCAGATGTCCAGTTTGCTTATAACCAGGAATCTGTCTTTATTTTGTGAGACCCAAAAACCCTGAAAGGAAAGCACCTTCTACTATCCTAATTTCAAGAAAAGTGTTCATCCTACTAGATCCTATTCTATAATAAGAATTACTGAGAAAAGACTCATGAAAAAATGCTCTCAGGTCTTTCTAATTTGCATTTTTCAAACACCTGATCCCAGTTTTCTGTGTTTTCATGCCAGTATAAGAACTTTTGGATGTGCATTATTTCAATAGTGCCAATAGTGCCACAGACTAGCACGTAAAATCATCCGTAAATCATTTGTTGGCTAAGTAAGGAAAGATTTTGAGGCTGAATTCATCATTTAGTTGGAAGTGTTTATGTCTTACATATAAGCAATTATTCTGGTTCAGTGGTTAATATTTTATATTTGCAACACTCATGTAAAACTATTTGATGCTTGCTGCAAAAAGTAAATTACAGGAAGGGATCTATGTTTACATCTGAAGGGAAAAAGGCAATCTGAAGCCATAGTGGTTAAGTCACCCTGATATAGATTTAAATGTTATGCCTACTTCTGTATTCTTTCCTGTGTAGGGTCTATACAGCTTGTGTGCCTGAATGTAAGAGAACCTTATCCTTACAGCAGGGAGATGAATAAGTGTGACTATTCCGTACGTTAGAAATGCTGGCATGATTTGATATTCCTAACATGGATTCCTTGGAGTTTTAACCCCAATTTCAAGAATTATTGAGGAACAAATGCATCTAAATTCACAAATGATTTTAAATAGACTTTTTTAATTTTTAACAAAAAAAAAATATTGTATTTACTCTGTCCTTCATCCATGAAGGACAACAAAACCTTACTGATTTCTGTGCATGAGGGGAGTAAGAGAAGCAGCAGATGATAGATACCATCAGTCTGTCCTTGGTTTCTATTCAGTTCCAGTGTTTGACAGGAGTACAGATGCAGAGAGTTTTACTGGATGGAGACATTTGTATGAGAAGGTAACAAACCACTATTGACTCCTTTTAATTTTTACTGGCAATACCATGGATAGAAGTGATCCTAAGAAAGGAAGAAGGACAGACTTAACAAATATTAGAAGTGCTAAAGAGGGCTGTCATAAGTTCACCCTTCAAAAGGCAAAAGACTGGAGTTAAGTAAGTTCCATATAACAAATCATGTTTTTAAAATGTCTCATATAATGGATATAATGTTCACTAGGAAGTATAAGCCTTAGCTGCCAGTGTTCCAGCTGATAATGTGAGTGGATACTTGGGTCTAAAGTCATTTATTGGGTATTTTATTTACATTGTTTTTATATATCTAGTAAATCAAAACTTATCTCTGAAGTTTTGAGCTATTATATCTAAACTTTGTTATATACCTCAAGTAAAAATCAAACTTCTTGAGGTCCTGCTCTTTGGAGATATTAAATGCAATCTTCCCTACCTTGTCATGTGTAAGACATGTGCTTATTGCTTGTTCTTACTTATTAAAATCAAATTCTCCAGCCCATTAATGGTTTTCCTCTTTTTCCTGCCTTCTCTCAACAATTTAGAGTTAGTGAGATGCTTTGCTCTCTTTTTCGCCACACATACACACTTGACATGAAGCTGTGGTAAACATCAATGTCCAAATACAGCCTATCTTCACATTTGAAAAAAATGAAGTTGGTATGTATTTTGTGATACAATATCTTTCTCAGGCATTCTGATTTTTTTTTATATCAAAGTTAAAAATGGCAATCTGAATTATGTAGTCCTTTTCATGTTTGTATTTAGTAAGCCATAAAGAAACAAATGAATCCAAAATCTTTCATGACTTTTTTTATGCAATAGCTATTTCCAGTAATACCTATTAAGAGAGAAGGTTGTTGCCTTTTTCTCATTTGAAAGAAAAATAATTTATTGGACAGTTATATTCACAAAGGTAAACAGGGTAATAAAAAATTTAATCTACAAAATGTAATATACAAATATTTTAAATGAAAGTATTCGGTTATCTCTTCCTTGTTTGACAACTGTTCATTGTTGACAGTGTAAATGCGTCTGAATTGCAACCAAGCATCTGAACAGTTTCAGCCTGAGAAAAGTTGAGAGAAATGCTTAAATTGTAATCCATGTGCTCTATGTTTCTCCAATGAGCTTCATCAAAGGTAAGAAAAAAACAGCATTTTTCCAAATTTTAATAAGCTAAGACAATTTGTGGTAATTTTATCAGTATCTTAATGCCTAGTGGCTTCATAGTTCTAGAATTACACATTATGTGTCATCTTCAAAGCCACGACAATGTGATTTTGGCAACATGTGAAAACAAAAAGATTTCGTACATAACAGTGAACATAATTTTGCTTTAATACATTAACAGATGAACCTGACAATATGCTGCACGGAAAAGCTACCTATTTTGCCTGTGCTCTCTCCATAATATTTTTCAATGTCAGATAATTAATGGAAAAAGAAGCAGCTTTCATCCAAGCAGTTTAATTTTACCTGTCTTTTAAATAGGTATTAGATATCTAGATAAAGCTCTTTCTGTAGTTAGTGGACAAAATTCAATGGTCACAAATAACAATTAACTATCTTTCAAAGGCCAGCATAATTGTTGTAAATCTCCTGAGTGTGCCTGGCTCTTTCCATTGATTTTAGAGTATCCAGATGTTGAGTTAAGACTGGACATGTAACTTTCAGTGAGTTTGCTTCTGAGAGATTAACCCCATGCTCAGCCTAAAAAGTCTATTCTAACAATATCACTAAAATTAGCAGAAATTATACAGCAACTATTTACAAAACAAAATAAATATTTACAGATATGGTGTAACCACAACTATTTAACTCAATCTTTCTACCTCTCTTCTCAACCCTCTCCCTTCCCTACCCCATGGAGAAGAAAATCTTTTTTTTCAGAAGGAAACCCCCATGGAGTAGAACAAAACAAATACAATCATACACGCATGTTTTCACAGCAAAGGGGCTCATTGCAATCAGTAATGCATAGGCAACAGAAAGCACACACTGGAGCTCAGAAGATCTGGACACAATCTGGTGTTCTAATTCCCATCATATTTGTTTTCCTATTCTCATGCGTAATAGACTCCTGAGAGCATAGTGTTCAAAAACTCGTATTTATCTATTGCTGCTTTACGTTGGACTAGGTATAACTACCATCAGGTGACCATATTTTTTCTCTTTAAATAGGCAGTATTTTTCCAGAGGCTCTTCTAATGCATTTATCACCATTTTGTCTGAATTCCTCACAAACAACAGCAAGTTTATACTCATAATATCTATGTGAAGAACAAATAAAAATATTATTAGCAGAACCAGATGTTGACAAGGTCCAACTGACATCAGTACAGAGACTTATACATGTTTCAGGGGGATGGTGAACCTGACACACCTTATCATGTAGGTACTTGCAATTGCATACTGAAGCCCCATTGACAACAGTGGGATTTGGGAATTTACTCATATATGTATAAAAGCATTTTGCTGAATGCAGATGCTTATCAAAGAAGATTGGAAAATATGTAAGATTCTTGAAAGAGTATCTTAGTCACAGAGTCGTTTCTCTGCTGTTTTAGCTCTTAATACAAAATTTGGGATTAAAAAAGCTAACTCTCCTAACCCATCAAGTACTCTGTATGCTTGAAGAAATGTTTCATCTGACTAAAAACATGAATTCATCTGTTGCTGCTGCCATTACTTGTAGTCTGAATTCGTATTAATCATTCAAGATGTAATGAAAAATCTCAACAGGACATTTCTGTCAATCAAGGTGTGATGTGAAAGAATAATATATTTTTATTAATTCAAATAAATAGTGCTGAATAGAAAACTTTTTTTTTCACATATTCACTTAGCCAATCCATAGAAGAACTTACTGTCTGGTTTGTAACTGTGTCCCATGTTCAGTTGTGACAACAGGCAGGATAATTGAGCTTTTAAGCCCCAAAGAGACATCAGTATTATGCGCTGACCTATGATTAAATTATCTCAGCTATTGGAACTGAAATCACTGCATGACAGTTTTGACATGTGAAGCCTCACATAAGTCGTGGAGAATGCATCAGTAATATGTGAGACGGAGAGGACAGGGAATCTCCACCCTCAATGGCCTGCAGTCACAAAATCAAGGTCAGTGGCTTTTGAAATTTTCAAACCAGGAGCACGGTAGCAACATTTGATCCAAGAACCAGATGGCATCTATTCTAAAATAACCCTGTGAAATATGTAAAATACAAATCTGAGGAACTTCAGCCCACTTCACACTGGTTTAATCCACCAGCAGCATTAATTAGTAATGTATAACATTAAGAGTATACATTAAAGCCTACAGGAACACAGGGCCATATGTACTAGGGGGAAATTCAAAGGTTGTGTCCTTTCAAAGACAGAGTTTCACAGAGTGTCGTCTGAGATATACTAGCAGTTTCTCACCAGCAGGACCTCCATAAAAAGAGGCTTTCCTGTGCACTGAATTTTCAACTCATCTACTAAACGGTAGATGAGTTGAAAGCAGAACAAGAGCAGTTATTTTTCTTCTGGAAGTCGTAGCTTTGTCAATTAGAAATAGTCACTTTGGCAGCAAAATTTTGAAACTGGTTACTAATCTCTGAAATAACTGCTTGTTGTCTGAGGCTATGTATTGCTATGCAAATATGCATGTTGCTAAATGACATTTGTGGTTAAATTTAGATGATCACTTAAGGAAAAACTGTCAGTTTCATTTAATTGCCCCAAAGTCTTTGTCAGTACATTTAAGGATCTCAGTCACCCTGGAGTGTTACCCAAGGTACATGAATAATTAAGAAGAACTTATAATTGAATATTTTGAAGTATCTGTTTAAAAATAAAAAGCAGAAATGCATTGAAGACTTGACTAACAAAAGAAACTTGACAAGTTCCCACTTTCACAGCCACTGTTGCCTCTTTTTTTGCTTGAGAGCTGCTTCTTGGCTTGTTTTACTTAACAATATGCACTATTAATTCGTAACTATTTTATGATAGGTATGGTCTTGTCCACATTTTCCCCTCACAGACTTCACTCAAATCTGGGGGCAAATTTTTATGAAGTAGCACCTTCTGAGACAAATGGTGGGATATTTTAAAATGAAATGTTCTATTGTAACAAACTGGGTTTACTTCTGTGTATGTGAAAGGACAATCCTTTCTGGTTTAGAAAAGAGAAAGACACAGTAAATGTTTTCATAAGTAATTGAACTTCATTTATCAGGTAGAAATGCACTGCAGCAGTGATATTTACCACATCAGTGATTACAAGGCAATTATAAAATCACACCAGCTTATTAAAATTGATGAGAAATGTTATACCTATATGTGATTTGTTAAAAGTATCACTGTAGCTGGTGATTTTATAGACTATGCAGTGAGAAAATTAACAAATTATTCTTACAGCAAATCCAGGAATATTCAAATTCTTCAAAACATTTCTTGCTTGCATTTTCTTGTTAGTGAGAAATCACAGGAAAGAACCTACAATTAAACTGTGGTTTTCTACTAAAGTAGTAGTAACAGAACCACTAAAGATCAAGGCCTACCCTGAAAATAGTTCTGCATATTTCACATTTCCTTTAACAGTTTTCTAGTGAGAACAGCAATAGTGATACACTTGTCTTTCAGGTTTAGACTAAAATTTCAACTTTTAGTGTATGCAATTTTTAATGCATGCATCTATTTAGGTTTACTTAAGAAATTACTTAGGCTCTTCCATGATCTGAAATAAACTAAAATTATTTATTACTTCAGGTAATTAATTACTTCAGGTTTATTTAAAGTCTATTGAAGCTCATAGGAATGTATCTACTGACCTGCACTGGCTTAGTACTTCAGTTTGCAAAGATTTTGTGGTATTACAATTGTTAGGGCTTGCTGAATTCAGTGGCCTTACAGGAGTGAGGGTGCTGAACCCCTGAGTTCCTGATTCAGCTCACAGTGTGTCTGAGCCAGGGAGTCTGTGAATAGGTAAAGTGAGTGTACTCAGAAAAAAAAAAAAAAAACACCTTGCTGAAATTTGTATTGAAAAGGAAATATTCAAAGCTATGTGTAAAAATATTCTGAGTTATGTTTCTGTAAGTGCTTCGCCAAAGGGAAAATTGCTAGCAGTATCATCTACCCAATATCCAGTGTGCAGTATTAAAATTTGGAATAATTGTAATTAATCCAAATGTTTAGATGACAAAGAGTGTACAAATTTAAGTAATTAGCAAATTGAAGGAAATTCTAGCTTGTTCTTAAATTTTAAAAAGCAGGAACAGCAGCTAAACTAAATAGAGTACTCTTCATGAGATATCTACTCAGTTCTAATATGTAGCTAATTCAATTTTCATACCAAACTAAATAAGTTAGCTAGAGAAATTAGCATAGAAAGTTCAGGAAAAAGTAGGGAATGATGCTATCTAATAGTTTTCTTTCAAACGTACTGTTAAATTTGTTGCTCATCCAAGAGTTATAAAGGTGACACCTTGTGGTCATAAAGAATATTGCTCCAGTATTAGCTACAGAAAGGGTTTTTCTGATATCCTTTTCTAGAATGCAAACAGAATAATGGTATAATTGACTCACAGATTTGGCTACTAATCTTCCCCTCTGAAAGATATCAATTATGCATCATATTAATACCATTGTAGATTCAGGGTATCTTAATTTAAAAAAAAAATACACAATCTTCACTTTGACTTCTTTTTTTTTAACATTTCTCTGGTGCTTTTTAAATAATTATACATCTTTACAGTACTAAGAGGATTAAAACACTGCTCCTGAGTTTCAGCTGAATGTTACGCTTGCTTCTCATGTAGATGAACACAGAAAGCACAGAAAACCTGAGAATCAGATTGATGCATCTTCTCTGTATAGATACCATGTGCATAAATATGCCCCTCAAAGACAATACAGAGCACAAATCATGCAACTACATCTGCAACACACCCACGGGCTAGCCACTGATATCTGCATGCCTGCCCCCTTCCTTTTATGTCTATGAATAGTCATTGCAGTGGCTAGAAGTTCAGTGGTCTTAAATGATGTTGGGAAAATGGGTAGACAAAATACTGCATGTTTAAAGGTGCTCTCCTAGCAGATTATCACAGCTTGATCATTACAGCTGCACAGTGCTGAGACTGAAAGGATGAGGTCTCTAGTTCTGATATGAGTCAGTGCCTTATTTTTCTGCAAAACATGGTCATAACTTATTTATAACCTAATTTAGAAAGAAATCTAATTCTCCGTCCCTCTCTTCATTCTAGTTTTCAGTCCAGCTTTATCAACAATGATGCTTACTACTGATAAATCTACATGTAAACTATTATCCCCTCACTTGGCAGCAGCTCACAGCCTGCCCTTCTTGGTCTTGCAATGCCCAAAAATTAGACTAGCCTCTTCCAAACACCAACTATTCAATTAATTTTGCATGTTAGCAGGAATGACCATATGAACTGGAAGTAAAGGAGTTTTTTTATTCCCTCCAGTCTTGAGAGTTTGCTTAAATGATATGTTGACATTATATTTAGCACTGGATGTTCACTGCCCTGAATAATTTATAACAGGTATGAATGAATAAGCATGTTCCAAATGTCTTCTCCTCATTAGGCTCAGAGATTAAAGAAGTTGATAGTTGGTATGGTAAAAAAAGCCAAACAAATGGGCAATTAATTTCCCTAAGTAGGTGGCCAGACATCAGCTAAAAAGGTATTAATACTGGTGAAAGCAGTAGTTAAATTAATTCCATCTTAATGAAAGGGTTCATCCAGGAAACAACACAGAAGAATTTGAAATACTGCATGAGGTCAAGAAATTTATTAAAGGAGTAAAAAAATGTGAGAGAATGATAATTAAGGTTCTTCACTTTGTTTCACTGGGAGAAAAGGTGAAAAATAAAGGTGATAAGAACACTGTAACAACCTACTGAAGAAGTAAGACAGAAAGGGATAAAGAAAGGTCTTTTAAGGTCAATATAATTTTAGGAAAGGATTAATAAGAATTTTATTTAAACCTGAGGATTTTCTATGGTATTCAAGTGCCACATCTAGTTATAATAAATGATTCTGTAGTTCTGTTTGAGAAACATTATCAGGAATTTTTATGTTGCAGCATTGCATAGATAGTAGAATTAATAATGTTATTGTAGGTACTGATGACCATTCTAGCAGAATTCAACATTAAATAACACTCAGTGCAATGAGTGGACATCATCACAGAATTATCTGAATATGATTATGAGTTTATATAAATTAATTACAGTGCAACAGTAAAATGAAAGAAGATCTTTAAATCTGTAACACAGAAAAGCTATGGTGGTAAAAACTTGCGAAAGTAGTCAATTGTATGTATGGTCACACAAGAAAGATCAGATTACTCTTCTTTCAGTGAGGGATTAGGCAAGTACAAAGAACTCTGCAGGTGGTTACTGTGGAGAGCTGACATGCTGGACTTCAGCGGATAATTTACACTATTAATATACCCTTTCAAAGAGGTTCTCAATTTCAAAAGGCAGTCTTTCATTCATCAGGGGAACTAATTAGCAGAATCCACTAGTTAAAGAAGCTGTACAAGACTGAAAAATTGAAAAAACTAGGAGGAGTCAGCTCTCAAGCAATAGTGCTGTAGAGACAACTCATTTAATTGGGATCTAACCTGATGAATTACTGTCTGTGGTGCCAAATAAGCTGATAACCTATGTGGAACAGCAAAATCATGTGGCCAGAGAAAAAATGCTCTCTGATGTCCTATGTAAGGATGAGAATTGCCAAGATTCAGGGATTCAAGAATTACATCTTGCTAAGATACTAAAATAAAATAAAAAAGGCTTCTCTATATTAAAATAAATATAGCCTGTTCAAAATCAGTGACAGAGTCCTATTCCTGCTACTCAAGGACTATCAAAACTGGCAGATGCTGTGCAGGACAAACCCAGTTAAATCAACCAAGTCAACCTCCTAACATCTAGGAGTAGTGGAGAATCTGCATACAGCAGGTCTTAAGGCACTTCTGTATTGACTTAAAGCATGTGACTGATTCAGCGACTGTCACATGAAGCCTGGCCAGCTGCGCAGGAAAGTGAACAGACTGGTTATGCTGTGGATAATAGCAAAGGCTAACACATACATACATATAAATACATGTACACACGCACAGAAACAAATGTTAATTCCTGAGAACACAGGCACTTCTACGCTTTTCTGTCACCTTCATGAGCAGTCAGCAGCATCCATTCTCAATAGTGATCTTTTCTACTGATGGCTTGTCGTGGTTTAGGCCATAAATCAGCCACGCAGTTTGTTCACTCACTTCCCCTTTTTCTTCCCTCTGCTCCTGGAGGGATGGGAAGGAGA
>JAOEHY010051765.1:0-39808 GCA_025447955.1 Psilopsiagon aurifrons
TCCCCCCCTTTTTGGAGTGGGGGGGGAAGAAGGAGGGGGAAGTGAGTGAACAAAACTGCTTGTTTTACAGCTTAAACAGCGGCAGCTCTTTTAGGAGGGGGAGGTGGGTTAACAAACTGCGTGGCTGATTTATGGCTTAAACCATGACATATGTATAAATACAAGTAGCTTTTAGAAAATTCAAAATGTAGGAGAGACTCTTTCAATCTTTGACTCTCGGCTCCAGCTTAAACCACGACAGTCTCACAATTACTCTGTAAGCTCAGCAGAAATCTCCAAATCTGCTCAGTTTCTGCTAAGGAGAAGTGGTTTGGGTGGTTCTTCTCATTGCCCCTGTCAGTCCCTCACACAACTGGAGTGACATGACTTAAACCTGCATTCAAAGAACAAAGCCACTTTGGACCCAGACTGCAAAACTTGCAAATTTTTTGCAGATGCCCAAAAGCAGAGGAGGCGACCCTATGATGACCCACTTGCTCTGGCTGTGAGCCTCTTTGGGCTGTTTTTCGCATGCTAATGTAGAGACCCTTGGAAGACAATCATGGAAATGTCTCTCCATTTCTGTGAAATGTCACAAATGGTAGCACATGGACTTTCAGGAGAACTGCAGACACTTTCATTCCTATTTATATACATGTCAGGTTTTGTCAGGTGCTTGCTTTGCAGCACACACAAAGGACTGGAACAGTTTGAAAACTAGACAGATAAGGTAGTTGTTTCTGCCTGCCTTTTATTGGTCAACACTGCTTCACTCTTTTGGGGAGAGACACTGTTGTTCTCGTTAACCTTGTTTCTGAGGAACACCCAAACTCTGCTACTTATTTCAAAGAATTGCTTCTAAGGCAAAGGAAAAAGACTAACGCTGAGAGTAGAATAATTTGGTCTATAAACCCGCTAACCTATTATTGAAGCAAAATTTTCACACCTATACCAATGCTTGGTCACAATTAAGAAGTCTTTTGGCTTTGGTATTTGAAATTTGATTATCCTTATTATTTGAGGCTGACGAAACTCTGGAGTTTATCTATACTGCCATAGAAAAACAGATTACAGCACAAGAAAAAAAGAACATGGCTGATGGATAAATACAGCCAAATGCACCACTATGTAATTTTTGCCATTACGACCTCAGCCATAAAAGGTTGGTGTGGATAAAGATGCACAATGAGCTCTAAAAATATTCTTCAGTTGCAGATTGTTCCATTGTATTTTACCACAAATATCTTAACAATTATTTCAATATACATTATTCTTCTTCTATTTAAGTACATGTTATGTGTGAATGCTGTTATCTGTAAAAGCAATAAATTCAGTCATAACAGTAAAGTGTAACAAGAAAATTTTTATGTGGCAGAATTGATTTGGGGTAGATACATTAAAGTCATTTGTGAAAAATAGACTCTGAAGATGAGCAACTGAAATTTTTACAAGATCAAGTTTTCAAATAGAGATTTTTCCTCACTTATGGGAGATTAACTTTTGAAGATGTACTGAAACATTCAGGAGTCAATGAATAATAGGCTAAAGTGACGGGAACACAGTTGTTTTTTTCATGAGCGGAGAGAGGGGAAGGAGGCAAAGATTCTTCGACTGTCATCAGTCAGCATTTGTTACCCATCATGACCATGAATCTATTTCAGTCAAGGGTGGCAGAACAACAGAAGAGATGGGTAAGTCAAGAACCGCACTTAGAATTTTAGCGTCCTGCTTTGCAGCTGCATTTGATGTACAAGGCCACACATGGATCATCATTTATTTTACATCATAGCATGCAACTAATGGCCGTGTTTCAGTGCCATTGTTGACAGTGTAACGTAACTCTAGAGCTGAGGCTGCACAGGCACTTTTTGTCACACAGACTATCAACACATTTTCAAATGAGTTCCAAAGAAGAGGTCTTCAATTGCACTGCTTCCATAAGTGCAGTGGGTTGTCAGAAAGAATCTTGGTGTGCATATGAGGAACTGACAAAAAAAAAATGCAACTGAAGTCCAAATATTTATTTAAAATATTTCAATATTTTAAATTTTTTCAATTTTTGTTGTGCTTATGCAAAACTAAAATATTTCACAGTATAGGGATATCTGGTTTAAAAATTATCTTTCTGTCTCTGTAAAGTAATGATTTAATATAAAAAAAATATTTAAAAGAAGCTCAAAGAAAAATCTTGATTAAATCTGAAAAAGGGGAAGTGTTTCCAGTATGTACTATAAAATGATCTAGTTACCTGAAATGATTTAAGCCCCTCACGCAGTTTGCTCACTCACTCCGCACTCTTTCTTCCCCCAGTCCTGGGGGGAAGTGTAGGAGAATCAAAAGAATGCAACTCCCATGGGTTGAGATAAGAACAGTCCAGTAACTAAGGTATAACGCAAAACTACTACTGCTACCACTAATAATAATAATGAGAAAGGAAATACAAGGAAAGAGAATACAATTGCTCACCACCTGATACCAAGCCCAACCCCAGCCGCAAACTCCCATCCTTCCTGGTCTCTGCCCTCTGTTTTACATCCTGGGCATGACGTGCTGTGGTATGAAATACCTCTTTGGTCAGTTTGGGTCAGGTGTCCTGTCTCTGCTTCCTCCCAGCTTTTCCTTCTCCCTGGCAGAGCATGAGACTCAGAAAGTCCTTGGCCAGACCAAAACATTCTCAACAGTAACTGAAAACATCAGTGTTATCAGCGCTGTTCCCAGACTGAAAGTCAAAACCACGGCACTGCACCAGCTACTAGAAAGGAGAAAAATGACTGCTACTGCTGAGCCCATGGCATTACCCCATGAAACTTTTCTATAAAAGTAGAAACTATGGCATTTACAGCATTTGAAAAGAAAATGTAAACTGTTTTCTCCTAATTTCTCCTTCAACGTTGCAATGTGTTATCATTTTACCTACACAGGATTATTGTGTTAGATTAGAAGAAATTCCTTTAGTGTCATTTCCCAAAATCCATCTATTGTATTCTGTTCTAGATGCATTTTCAAATTGTATCAATTCCTGGTTTATGTCTCATCCAGCAGCACATTCAGCAATGTGACCATTATCTCTTGATGCATTGTTTATTGTCTTATCCCTTCTCTAGGGAGATGTGTGTGTACAGTGTTGTTTTTTTAACTGTGTTTTTCATTGTTTTGTTTTTATGGTTTCCTTTGCTTTGCTTTCTTTGTTGCCCTTTTTAAAGAAATGTGGCATTTTCAACTTAGAGAGGTCAAGCTCAGAAAACTGTTCCCAGTATGTGAAGCATTAGAGGGAAAAATGGCGATGACCTTCTGTTACTGAGGGCAATTATTCCACACTGTCTCCTGCACAGGTAAAATTTGGCCCTGTAGAGATTTCCATGGGAAAGAAAGGTAAAGTATTCTGCCACAGGCTTTATATTTAATCATCTAGGGTGAATGCTGAGGAAATGCATTTCAGTATTTTTTGCATTACTTAGTTTCCTAAGCAGACCAAGATTCACACCCTGATATATTCTACTGTGTAATCTAGACAGGAGGTGATAAAAATATGGGGAACCATGTCATATTATCATTTTTATTCTGGTATATAGACTTCCAAACACAACAGAACAAGGTTGAACTAAGCACAGTGTATTCTACTACAGCAAAGCTTAGCAACACTGAAAAGTGAAGATGGACTAACTGTCCAAAAGCTATTTCTATTCTTCTAGATGTTTTCATCTGTTAACCGTCCTCACCTGTTTTTTAGGTTTATTTTAAGTTAATCTCTGCTTAGTTAACTTACATCAACAACTGCACCAAGGTAGTAGTATTTCATAGGTGAGTGAGAGTTGCTATATTACTATGTGACGTACCAAAGGTTCCTCTAAAACTTTTTTTAAGTGCATCTATCTAAATTCTTGCATGCCATTTCTAACCATCATAAAAACCGTATTTTTAACATTGACACTGGAAAGAAAGCTGAAGAAAGGGTTCCGTCACAAAGCAGTTGACATCAATGGGACCACTTATGCCATTAATTTCTGCATAAGTTCAGACCTTATTATTGCATATTGACTCAAGTACTTCAAAAGTACAATTAATAAAAGCTGGAAATTTTCAAAGCGCTAGTACGGTAGCCTAGAAACAATTTCAGTCTTGGACACTGCCCATGTTTGTAACTGCTTGATAGACTGAAACGGGAAAGTTTACCAGAACTACTAGCAGCAACACAAATTACTGAACATAAAGTTTAAATTTTAAAGAGTCACACAAAATTTGCCTGGTATTGTAACAACAGAAAACTCTTCAATCTTTTGCCAAGGAGTAGTACTTACAACCTGAATAACCAGCACAGCTGAAAGGTCTAATCCTCCCACTGCAAATAGCTGCTCTATAAAAGACAGGAAACCAGTCAGACCAAAAGGTCATTTTAAACTGAAATGTGTGGATATGCCACCCAGTGCAAGCTGTGGTGAAATTTGAGTAATAGAGGTTGGTATTTCAAACTGTTTTCTGGACCAGACAATTCACCCCTTTAGAAACAGAAACTAGGTAACTTCTATAAATAGTGTAAAAGTCATTAGACTATACCTCAGTAGTCATTATGATGGATACTGATTCTGCCATTCTGTACAAAAATTGAGATAGCTAAAATATGCCTTCTGATATTTGCATTATTCCTCTATAACTGTTATGTTTGGATGAGTGAAAACTCCACTGTATTTGCTTTCTCTAAGTCCATTTCTTCCTCTTACAAAAGTATAAGGAATGATTACATATTCTTCAGTTACATTTGCTTACAAAATGTTTACTTTTTTTTTTTTTGTGGTACAGTTCATGCTTTCAATCACTAATGTACACACATATTTAGACGTTTTAACCCTAGTCCCAGTCTGTAAGGAGCTTACTGTCCACAAAACCTCAAAGAATAATGACTATTCACCAAGCACAGTAAATGAGACTTGTTTAGGTGAAAACTCTATTCACTGCCATCTCTGAATCAATAAAGGAATCTGCACATGTGACAGACAGCTAACTTGGCACCACAAAATTATAAATGGATTGGCAGAGGTATTTAAAAATTTGGGGGTTTTATCATTGTCAGACAATTGATTGGTTTTGGGAATAAGAAGACAATCATGATATGGGTCAAACGACAGAAAGCATAAGAGAGGTAGAGTATTGAATAAGCATCTCAGCAGTTTGAAAGAAGAAAAAAGATTTCAAGGAAGTATGTATGTGTAGGTAGACTAGATTAAGGATTTGTAGAGAGTGTTTGGCACCTGTTGATTTAGCTCTGTGAAATGTAACCAACATATCAGCCTATCAAAAAGAGAAGCATTTTTCAACATGCATTAAGATTTCAGGACAGGATTTGTTATTCCATAATAATATGGAATATCGTTATGTTTACTCTGTTTAATAATGACACCACAACCTCTATTTATGCTATGTTTTTGACAACTATTGGTCTTAGTTCGTGTTCAGTAGCATGAGAAAATAATATTTCTCATTTGGCACAGTAAAATTCTTTTTCTTTTCAGTTCCAGGACCTTCATAACCTGCACTGTAGTATTTCAGTTACCATTTCAGCACTGGTACTACCACTGCTCACAGAAATTGTTTCCTGAAAGTTTTCATCAGTGATATTGAACAAAGATTGGTATAAATTGATCACAGAAAATCATAAACATAAGTCACATCTGGCAAAATAGAACAAAGCCTGCAGTTAGAGAGATCACTGCTCTGTTGTGGAGAAGTGGCCAGTCTCGCCTCATGACATCAAATCTTTTATTGCTTCTCTGTGCAACAGAATCACTGACACTGTTAAATATGAGATAAGAATCTAAGCTACTGTATGTCTGAAAATCCTTCTTCCACTTTTACTTGCTGTCATGGTTCTGGCAGCAAAAGACACTTCTGGTGGAATTCCAAATCCACTTAATCT
Organism: Psilopsiagon aurifrons; assembly: GCA_025447955.1. Taxonomy (NCBI): domain Eukaryota; kingdom Metazoa; phylum Chordata; class Aves; order Psittaciformes; family Psittacidae; genus Psilopsiagon; species Psilopsiagon aurifrons. The sequence continues at coordinate 5,891 of JAOEHY010051765.1, forward strand.
TCAAATCACAGGAAACCAAGATTTCTAACAGAAGGGGAGCATGCTAGTACAATATCCCTGTGAAGGTGCTGACTCTCTGAATCAGAGATTTCCAAATCATTTAAAGTGTTAGTATCTCAGGATGAGCTCACTACTTTGGCTGCTTTAAAGTGAAGGAATTATGCTCCCCGATTACTTCAGTATGTGATTAAAGCAGAGCTTCTGAGGGAAAAATAGGTAGCTAGAAAGGATTGATTCTGATGCAGATTATTACTTTGGAGAACCTGAAGATGCCTTGGAAGATACATACTTCAATTTAGGTTTGTGAGATTTAAGACTCTTAAGTCAGGGAGAGAATACTAAAGAAAAAAACACTTTGGAAAACAGGAATTGTTTGTTTGGTCTAAAAAGAAACAAAGGGCAAACTAAGGTGAGATAGACAGTGCCTGAGACAAGACATGATGGAGCTCAATATTAGCATTCTTAATTCATAAGCCGAAATGCTGTCCTACATACCACTAGTAGTTAAAATCTGGAAATGCTCACTCTTGTGCTTCTGCACCTTACCTTATCAAAATTAAGAGTGAGTACTTTTATTAGTAAATAATACCATATAGCAAAAGCCAGTGTGTGAGGGCATTGAGGCTAAACTCGTAACGGGCTGGTGGAGAGGAAAAGCATATTGAAGCAAAGGAAGGAAGCTCCAGAGATTAAGCATAGGCTTGCTAAATACATGTAAAGAGAGGAAAAAAATGTGACCTTTTTCATCAAAAACAGGGCTAAATGTGGTACATGGGAGGGAAAGAGTGAGGCAATTTGTTATTGGAATGCTTGTGCAGTCAGCCAACGTTATTGCAAAAGCTGCAGAGAATCTTACCGTAGACTCTGGATAGTGTAAGCCTTCCCTTGACTCACATACTCCCAGGTGCCTCTGAAAGAAACCTTGATGGAAAGGAATGGACTAATGCAGATTAGCCACATTGTTCAATACTCCATGCTGAGACACTTAAGGGGAGTAACAAAAGAGCTGACACACATCTTTGCGCAAGGTATCTGTACAGGTCTGCATCTATTTTCTTCTTTTGGTTTTTTTTTTTCCTCTTCCATATATACTCTTTGCCATATGAGGAAAAGCAATATGAAAGAAGAGGCATAGGTCTGAGAAGTAGTTTGATACCACTGAACAGTAAACCTGGGTTTGATTCAGAAAAATAGAGAGATTTTAGAGATCCTGCTTAATGGAGCTTGAATATTTCTTAACATAGCTAATCGCAAACCCCAGGATACAGAAGGTCATTTTATTAGAAGACCTGAGTAAAAACAATAGCTTAGATCTCAGTACTACTTGAGATTCTTAAAGCCAATATATTCAATTCCTTAAGGATTCTTATCTTCAAAAGGCTCTGCATTACCCTCTTCTCTCCCTGAATTGACGGCTTGACCAGAGCTGACCTCTCAGTCACAGGACTAAACATTAGACCAGCCTTGACTGGCATATTGTGCTAGTAAAGATTTTAATCAAGAGTATTTAAAGTGTCTGGGAATTTATCAGCAAAACTAGCTAATCTGGATGAGGATAACTGTGGTCACAACTAAGGCAATTTTGCAAAGCATCATGGTTATGCTACGAATCACTCTACCATAAGAAAGAATAAACTTTCCATAAAGCTATTAAAAGATGGGAGTTTGCTGGCGAGTTCATCCTGACAACACTTTTATTTTAAATTAGTCAAACCATTAACCTTCAGAATTCTAGGGAGCTAAGAATCTGAATATTGTCTCAAATAGATATTATGACATACAGTGAACTTGTATGGCTTGTATGACATACAAAATTAAGTAATTTTGTATGACAATGTAAAATTGTTTTAAATATTCAGTCCTTCCTTTTGTGGGGGAGAGTTTCAGATATTCTAGATATGCAGCTACTGTGATTATACAGATAGTTGTGTGACAAGTTATCATGCGCTAGCATTTCAATGTTCACTTACCCAGCTGGTACACATAAGGGAAGTAATTGCAGACACAAATTAGTCCCACAATAACATGCTTAAAGAGTTCTAAAATCTGGTTCTGACTGTCCAAGTGTGACCGCTTGTTTCCAAGAAGAAAAAAAAAGTGTAAAAGTGTGATTCTAGCTCTGTCAGTCTTGTGCCTCTATTTTCAAATGAGCAAAAGCAATAAAAACCTTCACTCGAACTTGCAGGTAGGCTCTGACCACTTTGCAGCAGTCCAGTCATGGAAAGAGGCCTTAAAGCTAAGAGTAGTTGACGGCTCATCCAGTGACAGGAGCAATACAGAAATACTGCAGCTTTGTATCTGACCTGTTATGCTTATGGTTGCTGCTGTGATTTGCAGTGCTGATATATTATTCACACGAAATATGAAGGGCCTGATTCTTTACTCAGAGTCATTCAGGTTAGAACTTAATCTACTGCAATTGCTGTGGTTTAAAAAATCAGTGCAAGCCCATAGAAAGAGAATTGATCTCTAAAGGCACCATCCAGCACAGTGGAGTGATGAATTATATAACATTAACAAATCTTATAACTCTTTGGTAAATGAGAATTTGATGACAAAGCCTCAGTAGGCTTGTCAACTCAGCAAAGTGCCACAAAGTCAGCTTGTTTATCTGCAGATTATCTGAATTATTCAGGCCTCTTGGGTTTTCAAACCTGAGCTAGAAGCCTTGCACAGACAGACGATGCCAATTGTGTGTACATTAACAAGGAAAAAATATTCCCAGGGAAATTTCCTATGACTAAATAGCCCTGGTAACAGAAACATATTTTTTTATTTTTCACCACATGAAGTGATCTTGTCAATCAACTAGGACTATGGTGAAAATGCTCCTGAAATAGCTATTTATAATCCAGAAGGCAGCTAGTGGTCTTTGTTCATAAGTGAGAAATACATGCTGACAATTGAAGCTGCCATCTACTTTTCACAATACAGATTCACAACAAACCACGCTGGAGAGGATTAGCACAAGAACTGCAAAAACACTGAAGAGCTGTACTCCTCCTCTCTATCTGCATGCTTACAGCCTGACCCAAAGCCTACTGGTGATATTGACAGCCCACTTTATACAGGATCTCATTAGATTTTGAGCTTTAGGTTGATTATGGCACTATAGAATCATAGAATAGTTTGGGTTGGAAAGGACCTTAACACCATCCAGTTCCAACCCCCCTGTCATGGGCAGGGACCCCTCACACTAAACCATGCCACCCAAGGCTCTGTCCAGCCTGGCCTTGAACACTGCCAGCAGTGGAGCATTCACAGCTTCCCTGGGCAGCCCATTCCAGTGCCTCACCACCATTACAGTAAAGAATTTCTTCCTCATACCCAGTCTAAACTTCCCCTGTTCAAGTTTGATCCCAAATGATCTATTGAATCCTGCTCAGAGCATAATGAATTATGACAGCTAACTTATATGGATGGCTAAAATTAACCCTTTTGAGTCTAAGATTTCAAGAATATGAAGGTGATTCTGGCCAGCAAAGGACATTTTATGATGCCTAGGAGAGAAAATGCCTATCAAAATGCCCCTAAAGCCTATTCATATATTTTCTACCACTTTGAATCTTGATTGCCTTTAAAAGAAGAATAAGGTGCAAAACCTGCTCAAAATCATTCCTTTGTCCCTCTTGTCAAGCTGATATTGTAGCAACTGCTTTTCCTGGCACATGTTTAGCAGTTGAGTCACTTACTTTTACTTAAAACTTGGTTTTCTCCTCACCTTCCATCTACAAACCCTTTTTGATGAGATATTGGCAAAAAAAAAGAAATCTTCCTTCTCTGCTAGTCCTTTAAAAGTATTTTTATTGGCAGATGAAGATGGGAGCAGTGGAGGAAGAGAAAGAGAAATCAACCTGCATTAGTATTATAGACCCTTCTCTTGGAGGAGGCAGGGATAGGTGGTACATTAAGAACATAAAAGTAACACTTCTAAATTTCAAATCCTTGTAACAACAAAAATAAATCTGTACAAAAGTAATGTGGGATTCACAATGAAAGCTCTCAGAAGAAAAGAGTTTTTCTGTGTACATACAGCAGCTTGCTCCCTTCTCCCCCTTTTGAAAAATAATTATTTTTGCTTCAAAACTGCAAAATGGAATAGCACATTTTTTAACCTATAACCATTGTTCTGAGGAGTGACAAAGAATATTCAGTTTTAACTTCTGTTTCTTATGATATTCTTTAGAATTAGCCTAGCAGAGACTGCTGTAGGGAACAGAAAGCAGCCAGCCACACTGCTGAGGTTGAAGGAACAACTTGGGGATTAGATGACTTGATTTAATTTGGAACTCAAAGTAGGGGACTGTGTGCAAGAATAGCAAAGAAAAGGTCTGTCTAAAACACCTTTAGTTTAGTTTCTGATCTGTCTTGTTAAGTACCTTTTTTCTACGTAAAATATATATTGTCCTGTCCTAATTCTGTGGGAATCTCATGGTAAGAGAAAGCCTGGGCACAGTCATCTCAAAGCCCTGGGGAACTGTCATCCGGTAGTCCTTCACTTAGTCTAGCTCTTAGAATCAAAAAATCGTAGAATAGTTAGGGCTGGAAAGGACCTTAAGATCATCTAGTTCCAACGCCCCCTTCCTTGGGCAAGGACACCTCACACTAAACCATGCTACCCAAGGCTTTGTCCAACCTGGCCTTGAACACCACCAGGAATGGAGCATTCACAACTTCCCTGGGCAACCCATTCCAGTGCCTCACCACCCTCACAGTAAAAAACTTCTTACTTATATCCAATCTAAACTTCCCCTGTTTAAGTTTTAACCCATAACCCCTTGTTAAATCACTACAGCTCCTCATGAGGGGTCCCTCCCCAGCATCCTTATAGGGCCCCCCCTCTTTCTCCTTCACTTTCACATTCTGTTTAAGAATGAGTCTGAAAGAGCAAGGCTTCAAAGACCATAGTAAATAAAAGGCGGAGCCTATGAATAGATTGAAATTAGCACTTATTCAATTTGTATCAACTGGAATAAATAATCTAACCCCACTTAGAACATTTCCTTCAGATTCCTAGTGAGAACTCTAGAAATGACAATGAAATGGTCTGTGAGCAAGAAAAAGAAAAGAAAAACCCAAATAACCCAAGAAACAGCAAAGTGGTGCTGAGAGAGAAAAGTTTTAACAACACGAGATATGCTCTTTATTTTTATCCCTTACAAACATTTTGCAGTCTACAAATGCTGGGTGTTTTGCTGGGTTTTGAGGATTTTTTTTTGTTTGTTTGTTTTGCTTTTTTTGTTGCTGTTGTTGTTGCTAGTTTGTTTGTTTTGTTAAAAGAGTACAATTGGAGGTGATGGAATTGTTATTGATCTGAATAAAAGTTTACCTGAATAGCTGAAGGCTGATAGTAACAGATATCAATAATGCAATTCTTACTATAGACAAAGTAGCAAAAATAATTTGCTAGTAAAGGAAAATTGTTGTTGCTTGTTAAAAGCTAAAGGAGATTAACTCTCCTGCTTTAGGTCATAAATCAGGTCTTTTTACTGACTCTCAGCTATAAGTTGGATTTTAGGTTACAAGACCAAGGATTCTGACCTACAATAGTAGTTTTTTTGATTTCAGGAGTTACTGAATTTGAAAGACCATTCTGCTCCACTCTAAGATGGAACACAGAGAGAATAAAGGAGGCTGAATGCAGAAAACACAGTGAAAGGAATAATAGCTGTCATTCTTTGTAAAAGAAGATAAATATTAGTGGTAATAAACTATTCTAGGAAGGTCTCATTTCTTTTCAGCAAACTGAAATTACATTTTCCATACCACTTAAAGAGGTAACTTTATTTAATTTTGAAATACTTATTTGAGTGGAAATAAAAATATGAATCTAATTCTTAGTGTTGTGTGGAGGTCTTATCATTGACCTCCTTGTATAAAGAATCAAGACTGAGTAACTGATAGGTCATGGTGCGTTTCAATTTTCAATAAAGTCATAGAAGAAGGTCGCTAAAGTACAGGGTCAACATAAATTTTAGACATACTAAAGACAAGAATGATTGTTTTCATTAAAGAAAAGTTTCTCAAGCAATAAGACTTGTGACAAAAAAATACTACTAATCAATGTGTTGTATCCAAAGGGTCCAAAAATGAATTTCAGTTACATTTAAACTACAACATTCTTCGCCTATTGTTCAGCATGAACTACAGCTTATGAACCTACTAATTCAATAGAAATAATCAAGTACCTTCAATAAAACAAGATGAATAGGATCCTGGGGCTTTATGAGACTTCATTGATGCAACATGCATGCTTATTTTCTGACAGGAGTTCACATTATTGCAGATTTTCAAATACCTTCTTATAGTATAAAGGCCAATTATAACAGAGTTGATATGCTTTCCATCGCTTAAAAACTCTACAGTGAGGAATTTATCACAAATACTTCTCCATTCTTAAAGGTTTTGTGAATGGTACTTGGATCCAAACCCCTTACATTTCTAGTGTACTACGTTTACCTTGTCTGCACCTAGTTGCTAAATTCACGTATCTTTATACTTAGTTTTATAAAAAGCACCTTATATTAGGCATTAATCGGGTATTTGATATGCTGATTCTTACTCATTTTATTCCTAGATGAATAAAAAATTCACTTACTAGTTCTTGCTACTTACATTGTAGAATCCTCCTCTAGCAGTTATTTAATGAAAAAACCTCAAACCTGCTGAAGTACACAGCAAAATTTCCATGCACTAACATCATGGAATCAATCAGTGATGACATCAGCATAGATATCTTGCTCTTAATTGAAGTAGTAGGGGGGTTAGCTACTCGTAAGAAACGTGTCACTCACTGGTTACTAATGTCCCACTCATCCCCTCATGCTTCCCATAATGTATGAAGAATTTCTTACCTTGGAAATCTTCATGGGAACTTCAAATCATGTTGTAGCTACTTAGTAAGGATCAGCTGTGAACTTCATGTTGTAGCTATGTAGTAAGGAGCAGTCTTAACCTGATGTTACTGAAAAGTCAATAGAGCTTTCAAGAATATCATAAAAGGTGAGGCACAAAACTGATGAGCTGTACTATTAAGCTTAGGCATTTATGAAAACAAGATTTAGCAAATGCTTTTTATTTGTACTTCATTCATTCGGGAAAGAACCTTCCTCCTCAACACAGGAATGTTGATATAAAGAATTTAGATTGAAATGAATCATCTCCTAAAATATTTGTATGTCAAAGTTCCAAAAATAATATTGTAAGCTGCAAAACATATTGGATAAGATGTCTTTGCACTAATGGGATCCACAGAATATATTAAATGCATCACAAACTGCAATAGAAAAAGCATGTGATTATTTGTAGTCAGCATTAATATTTTCGATAATGAATGGGAAGTATTCTATAAAATCCATTATTCATATATTTTTTTCCTATGTGCACCTGAAAATTTAATAGATCACTTTGTCTTAGGAATTTTTGAAGTAGTGTGTTTTCCTGTTCTTAACCTTCTTGCTAATTGTACAGTCAATTGTATAACACCTTCTCTTGCTAGATAACATATTTTCTTTAAATTGGTCTTTTTTTCCTCCTCTTTTTTTCCTGAATACTTGAATAAAAACCAGAGATTTCCAGTATTCACACCACAAAAGCCTTTCTCTGCAGATTAATTTTTCAGATGAAGTCTAAATTTCTGCTAGTCATGCTTATCAGTAGTTTTATGACTGAAGGAAATTTGATAATAGATGAATGCATGCATATGCTTCTGATAAAACAGTCAGCATGGGCTGCCAAACAACATCAGGAGGAAATGTCCAGGTATAGAATGCACGCTTACAGTAACAGCATTAAATACCTACCTTTAAACTCAGAACTGAATTTGAAGTTCATTATTAACTGAAATTCTGCAGTCATACAAGTATTACTTAGTGTGTTTTCAATGAACAACTAAAAATGGGGCCATGATTTTTTTTTTCTGCATCAAACAATGATTGCACAAATAAAATTCTAGCTCATTGTTATTTGTTGATAGATGGGACTTCAGAAATTTTAAAGCTGGGGCTGCATAAGTTTACGTGTAAGCAGGAGTGTAAACTTATGCAGTTGCATCCTTAAAATTTATGTTTACACTTACTTATGTAAAAGTATATGCTTATACAAACGGACTCTAATGAATAAGTATACACTTATACAAAAGGACTCTTACAAACTGTGTTGTGGTTTAAGCCCAGTCAGCCATGTAGCTCACTCACTCCCTCCTCCTTCTTCCCCCCACTCCCTGAGGGATGGGGAGGAGAATAGAAAGAATGTAACTCCCACGGGTTCAGATAAGAACAATCCAGTAACTAAGCTATAACACAAACCACTGCTTCTACCACCAGTAATAAGGATGATAAAGGGAAATAACAAAGGAAGAGAATACAACTGCTCACCACCCTCTAAATGATACCCAGCCCGACCCAGTGATCTAACCCTTACGGGTAACTGCCCCCAGTTTGTATAGCAAGCATGATGTGCAATACCTCTTTGGTCAGTTTTGGATCAGTTGTTCCTACAGTTCTGGAGGAAGCTCACTGTCCCAGACAAAATATGTACAGGATTTTGTATTTATATAGACTTTATATAGATGATATATACATGATACAGCCATGCAGGATATGGTTACAGAAGCTCTAGCAGGGCTTTCACATACTTACTCCAAATGGGAAAAAAAATAAATTGTGATGAGGGGATCCGGTCAATATTGTTGTCAGCATATTTCAACACATTTCTTGATGAATCCCCCAATCACAACTGGTTATCTTTTTAAATCAACAACTTCCAGATGCTTTTTATTGTACTATTACAACTAAAAGCTTTCAGTTTAATGCTCAGTGGAAGGGCAAATATATCTCTGAGGACTACCAGAACAGAGGCTCATAGAAACATACATGCCTCTTTAACCACTTTAGCATGCCCCAAACAGTCTGAAATAAGCTGATTACAGCTTTTCCAGATCAATGTTTTTTAGCTATCCTAATAAAATTACAGAGCTAGAAAAGTCATCAGGCCAAAACAAATAAATAAATGGAACTCCAAAAACTTGTGAGGGTATTTCTCTTTGAGTCATTACTTGACAGCCACAGATATAGCAATGTAATTCTGACCATTGCAAGAATTTGTTCTTAAAAGACAGGATAGTAGCCACAGCTCTCACATACTTTAATTTAAAAGAGGAACTTCAACAAAATGCTGTACTTGAGTAACTGTCAAGATACAGAGAATGGGAGTGAATCAGAAGACACTAGTGTCAGATGTATCAGGTTGATGCTGGAACAGTGCTTTTAAAAGCAACAGGCCTGCCTTCCTGCTGTCCTTGTGAGGTCATTCTGTTTAGTGTGCAAATAAATGAAATCAGAACTGGAAAATAGTGAGTTTTACTGTAGGGACACAAGTAGCTATATAGAATATAAGGCAGAAAAGAGACTGTTGCAAGAAGCCATATGGAACAGGAAACAAAGAACTACTAGCAGGTTCCGTATAGAGGATTTGCTTCAGGCTTGTAAATCAAGAGATCATTTAATGCCACATTCTGTGAGTTGGACCCCCTCCACCATTCCTGAGAAAAAGAAAATATTTTCATTAAATCATATGATGTCACATGGGGTTTTCTCATCTCTTTATAACTGTTAGCCTCACCAAAGCATAAACTTCTCCCATTACCCTCTTTCTCATTCACTGTGAAACAACTTTTATAGCAACATCAATAATGAACATCAGGATGCGATAAAGCTATGTAGCTCATCACTACTTCTTGAGTGAGACCACACAGAATGGTAATCAGTTTGCATGATTGATTCTTCATCAGTCTTTTACCTGAAGATGCTGTAAGGCAAGAAAGACGGTGATATGCAGGAACTGTGCTATCCCAATAAAAAATGCAAACAAATATGAAATTGCCTATTAAACATATGCTGATCATAGCTGTTGTTGGCTCTTGACATTACATGCATCTTCTAACCATAGGTACAAGTCTGATTATAGTAATATCGATTTTGAGGGGTGAGGAGGAAACAAAAAACAAACATAAAAAACTAACACAACGACAAGATCCCAAACCTGCTGTGAGAATTAATGAGAACTAAAAAGGCATCAAATGAGCTACCCAGCTTAAGTATGCTATTAGTAGCTGACAGAAGAAGGAAATGTCAGCTACCAAAGTCTGATGAGAAAAGGCTTATACAATTGAGACTTTAATGTCAAATAGCATACATACATTGTCACACACATACACGAGATTACTTCTTAACTATATAGTTAACATGAGTTCTCATAGTTCTGAAAGATGCTGGAACAAATCTACATTCTAGCCTATAAATACCATCTATTCTAGTCATGATTCTGTCTACAATCCACATTTGCACCAGGCTAGTTCTGTCTTCTGCTGAACCATGCTGAGCACTGATGTTAAACTTGGGCTGTGGTACCCACTGGTTCAGGTCTTGCTTTTTGGAAAATGCCTGAACTTAAGAAGGTTTTGTCAGAACAAATTAAAACCACATTTTTGTCAGAATAGCTGGTGAAAATGTCAAGGCAAATAATATTTAAATGGGATGAAATTGCAGTTACATTACACAAAGCCTAAAAAGCCCCAGCCCAAAATATTAAAAAGGGACTGAAGAAAGAAAAGAATATTTTCTATTCCAGTCAAGTTTCTGATTGGCGAGTTTACATTACTCGTATGAAAAATATGAGTTTTAAACAAACAAAATAAAAAATCTGCTTAATAAACTGAGTCACTTTCCTACTTAGGTAACAGTCCCAGTATACGACTTTGTAGCCTTACCAAGTGAGACAGACAATCTGTTTTATCTGAGTGGCTTTTTCTTTCTGATAACTTCCCTCTGTTTCCACCCACATAATTTATTTTTTTAACAGAACAAAACAATTTCCATATAAAAATTATCATACTTGTTTTTCACACGACCCATTTTTCACACATTAGAGTTTCTAAATCAGAACCACAGCTTTCTGCATCTCAGAAAATAACTGACTCCTTTCTCTCAGGTAAGAACCTGATTCCTTTTTTCCTTTTCTTACAGATTATTTAACCATTTTGCTGGCCCTATGCTGGTTTCTTCAGTAATTCAACATCATCACTCTAGCTCCTTCCAGTGGTAAGTCATAATATGCAACAAGAAAAGAATAGGGCTTTCAATATACCTCTTAATATTTTGCTCTGCAGAAGCCAAATGGCTGTCTACTAAAGCAAGTCTTTCTGCTTTTCCTAGTTGCATCAAAGGTAAAGGTAAATTAAGCTCCAAGATATAGCTCAGCTTCAGTCACAATTCTATCACATTTTGGTTAAGTATATATAATATATATGTAAGTATATATAATATATAGGAACATTGCCGTTTCATCTGCACTACAGTACAGCTTGTGACTTTTTTGTCTGCTGTAATGCTGTGAGGATAAGAGCATGTTGTGGTTAAAGCCCAATGCAACTTACACAGTTCGCTCACTCACTCCCCCCTCTTTCTTCCCCTCCAGGTCCCCGAGGGATGGGGAGGAGAATTGAAAGAATGTAACTCCCACCAGTTGAGAAAAGAACAGCCCAGTAACTACGGTATAACACAAACCACTGCTGCTACAATCAGTAATAATAATGACAAGGGAAAGTACAAAGGAAGGGAATACCACAGCTCACCACCACACCATGAATATCATCCCAACCCAGTAGTGAACCCACCCTTCTGGGCAACTGCCCCTCATTTTTCCATCCTGGGCATGACGTGCTATGGTATGGAATACCTCTTTGGTCAGTTTGGGTCAGGTGTCCTGTCTCTGCTTCCTCCCAGCATCCCCTCCCCCCTGGCAGAACATGAGGCTCAGAAAGTCTTTGGTCAGACTAAACATTTTAGCAGTAACTAAAAACATTGGTGTTATCAGCGCTGTTCCCAGGCCAAAAGCCAAAACCACAGCGCTGCACATGCTACTAAGAAGGAGAAAAATGACTGCTACTGCTGAACCAAGGACAGAGCACAAACAGGATAACAGCAAACATTTCAGACCGTATATAGTTTGTCTAACTCAGAGGGATGGAGCAACTTGAAAAAAATTCATGTTTCTAAGAATTACGGGTTTTTTTGAAATATTGTTACCAAATAAAGAAATAGTAAGTTAATCAATATTTAAGTTAGAATTAAATAATATATATTAATAGTTCCTGATTTTAGATTAATATATAGTTGAGAAACACTGCATGAATTGAAAGATGAGCTCTGAAGTCATCTGTGACAATCTAGAATTGAAACCACACAAAATTCCCAAACACAGGTGCTACAAATGCTGGAAATAATCTTATCAAGGGAACTCTGTGACATCATGGGGAGAAATTGGAGTACTGTTGATTATAACAAAGAAAAATATTAATGTTAAATAAGTTGTTAAAGATGTAAATAAGAAACTAAAGAAACAATTTGTTACAGAACTCTAGGCACATTAACAATATTCAGCAATTCTGCAATCACAGCCATAAACTGTCAGCAGAGAATATATGTGATCATTTATTTGATTATAAAGTACCTAAGAGTGTTCAGCAGGTCAGATTTTTCAGCTGGCTGAGTTTTGTAATAGCTCTTCTCAATCAAGGGATTGTGCTGCAGAGTGGAACACTGAGCACAGATATGAGGATGATGGAGGTCATTGACCCATCTATTTAAATAAAAAGGGACTGTCCACAGCAGCTCTACAAATGCTGTTTCCTACAGGTTCCTGTTAAAAATCTTTGCTTTTTCTGTTAATATATAAATTCAGGCCCTTGCCATTAGATGCCATGGAACGATGCACAGGAGTTGAACAAATACATAGGGAATCATAAGTCTGAGCAGTAATTTGACCTCTGCATGATTCAGGCCCCCATTTTTCATAAGACTATGCATGTGCTTAAATCTACCTACCTGTAAAATGCTATTACAATTAATCACCAGGGACAAGTTGTTTGAGAGAATCAGTGAAAGAACGTTTACTCCATGTCTCATAATTGGTTGGATCTGTTTCTGACTAATCAAACCCTACTTAGCACTTCAGTATTAGTTATCCTTAAATTAAAAAGCTGTCTGGTTATTTTGTTTTATAATTCACATTTTTCTTCCACAAGGAAAATTCTTCTCCGTTAAGTCCCTGCTCTCTCTAAGGAGAGGTTGGGTATGATCAAAATTAACAATATTACTGAGGGAATTATGAGTCTCTTGTTGTATCATAGTGCTTTAGGGGTAGAGTCAAAGGAAGAAAGATACAGACAAATGTGACACAAACACCTAGAAGTCCCATGAGTCCAAAATCATGATCTTGAAAACTTGCTCTCCTGATCCTAAAGAGGAATGAACTCAAAAATTCCTACAACTTTGTTTTAAACTTTAAGTTGCACCTAAACTTGGATTAAATTTGGGTAGGACTGAGTTTTTACTTTGCATTTACCTTGCAACCATGTCTGAACATATATTAGAAAGTTCATGAGCAACCAGTTAACAGATAATGTTATAGGCAGTGTTATACTATGGAGTCTGCTCAAATCTACAATGGCCATCACTGAGGAGAGGAGCCTAGTTAGGATGCATTTTTCTACTTTCCTCGGTAAAACTGAGTAATTCTGCCCAAACTAAGATGTGGCAAGGAAGAAAGACAAGCCGAGATCCTACACCCTAGTAGGACAGACACTTCAAAAAAGACTCTGGCTGCTCATTTATAGACTCATAGAATCATAGAATAGTTAGGTCTGGAAAGGGCCTTAAGATTGTTTGGTTCCTACTAGGTTAATTGCAAAAAATTGCGCAGGCATGTTTCTCTAACCCTCTACTCACCTCTCTCTACTGTATTTCCACTTTCTGATGCTGTTAATACTGCTTGCCTTCCTGCCCCATGGCACAGATTCAACAGACAGCACCTGTAGGGAATGGCATTATAGGCTGCCTCATGAAAGGGGCAGAAGCAGGTGCATGCACGAGGGAGACATCATTTTGTGAGCAAGTGGAGACTGTAGCTGTTATTTTAAGGAAATGACTCACAACAGAGGATTCCTGCTTTTCTTTTGTAGAATCACAGAAACACAGACTGATTTGGATTGGAAGGGACCTTAAAATTCGTCCAGTTCCAGACCCCTGCCATGGGCAGGGACACCTTCCACTAGACCAGGATGCTCCAAGACCCATCCAACCTGGTCTTGAATACTGCCAGGGATAAGGCAGCCACAGCTCTTGGCAACCTGAGCCACTGCCTCATCACCCTCACAGGTGAGAACTTCTTCCTAATGTCTAACTTAAATCTGCCCTCTGTCAGCTTAAAGCCTTCCCTTCTTGTCCTGTCTCTACAGGCCCTTGTAAAACAGCCCTCTCAGACTTCTTGTAGGCAAGATGTTTGCATATTTCTTTCTAAAAACACCGTGAGGCATTACCTTCATGGAGTTCTTGGGTTTGGGTTTTTTGAGTTTATTCCTAAGGTTTTAACAAAAAGTAACTGCAGAGAGAGGCAGTCTGATATACGTATTTCAGGAAAGGTGCAGCTTTGGCTGACCCAGGTTCCTGCTTAGAATCATAGAAGTATAGAATAGTAAAGGTTGGAAAGGACCTTAAGATCATCCAGTTCCAACCCCCCTGCCACGGGCAGGGACACCTCACACTAAACCATGTTACACAAGGCTCTGTCCAACCCAGCCTTGAACACTGCCAGGGATGGAGCATTCACAGCTTCCCTGGGCAGCCCATTCCAGAGCCTCAACACCCTTACAATAAAGAATTTCTTCCTCATATCCAACCTAAACTTCCCCTGTTGAAGTCTGAACCGTTCTCACTGATTAGCTCAAAGCAGCTCCCCCACTTATCATAATAGCAATTTTTTATAGAACAGCAAATTGGCAAAGTCTCTTTATTCCAGAGACCACAGCTGTAGAGGCTTCCTAACATAAGGTTCTCAATTTAACTATCAGGGCAAAGACCTTAATGTTGAAAGGATCTTCATCTAATAAACTGAACCTACCAAGAGCTTTCTGTATACACAGTTTTGGAAATGTATGGTTGCAATTTCTGAAAGCCTAAAAACTGTTGAGGAGAAAAAATCATTTTGTGAAAAAAAACAGAAGCCACCAGTTTCCATCTGGTTCCTTATTCTTCGCTCATCTGAAAAATCTGGTAATAATGTGTGAGGAGAGGGTGCTGAACAGCTTGAAAGGTTAGAGCGTGATTAATGGGTTGATGTGCGGATACCACGTGGTAATCCCCCTACATGCTATCCAATTCAATTTGGCCAATATTGTTGTTGTAGAAAAGACTCACATAGTCTTTCAAGGCTGGAAGAATTACATTACTACAGTCCGCTATTACTCCTCAATATGATTCTCTTAGAAGTAAATTTAGCATAAAGAATAGTTTCAACAACAAATAGAAATCAGTTAAAAGTCTCCACCACCCCAATCCACAACTTGGAGAATCCTTTATTTGTGAGTTAAGCTATTATTTGCAGTCAGAAAGCTCTGTAAGGCAAGTTGAAATTTAGGAATTTTGTAGCACTAAAATACAAGCTGTTAACAACTGTTTTCCATACTTAATGAACTTGCACAGGAAATTGCAAAGAAAACTCTACATATATACAATTGTCAAAAACCGCAACTACTTGGTGTTTTTTAGAATAAGTTGGTAATGCAAAAAAAATGATTTGAAGAGCTTAAGGAGGAACAAGTTAACATTTCCAAGTATGTGTGTAAGTTTACATCTAGGCACTTTTCTTTTTTTAAGCCACAATCTGTTTTTCTTCTGACCTTGTTCTATTCATGAACTTTCATGTTGATCAGAATGGCAGTAAGGATTTGTGTATGCATTTTGAAAAAAATAGCAAGAATGAGTTTTGCTTCTTACTAATCACATAACAGATCAGAAGAAGTTTACCTGAAGAAATACCTTGTTCACCTGTGGACATGCATATCAGACCTTAATTCTTTTTTATATAAAACTGGTATACATTATTGTCCTGGGTTCAGCAGTAGCAGTCATTTTTCTCCTTCTTGGTAGCTGGTGTAACGCTGTGTTTTTGACTTTCAGCCTCGGAATAGCACTGATAACACCAATGTTTTCGGCTGCTTCTCAGTAATGTCTAGTTTGACCAAGGACTTTCTGTGCCTCATGCTCTGCCAGGGAAGAGGGGAAGCCGGGAGGAAGCAGAGACAGGACACCTGACCCTGACTAGCCAAAGAGGTATTCCATACCACAGCATGTCATGCCCATTATATAAACTGGGGGTACTTACTTGGAAGGGTTTGGTCACTGGTAGGGTCGGGCTGGGTATCAGTCTGCAGATGGTGAGCTGTTGTATTCTCTTCCCTTGTCATTTCCCTAATCATTATTATTATTGGTGGTAGCAGCAGGGGTTTCTGTTATACCTTAGTTACTGGACTGTTCTTATCTCATCCCGTGGGAGTTATATTCTTTCAGTTCTCCTCCCCATCCCTCAGGGAGGGCAGGGAGGAAGGGAGAGCAGTGGGTGAATGGCTGTGTGATTTCTGAGTCACCGGCTGGACTTAAACCACAAAAATTATGATTAATTTTTTCTCTGAAATCATTCATAAAAAAATAAAACATTTTCATGGATATATCTTGACATAGAATAATAGAATATTTAGGGTTGGAAAAGATTTTAAGATCATCTAGTTCCAACCCCCCTGCCATTGACAGGGCCACCTCACATTAGACTATGCTCCCCAAGACTCCATCCTATCTGTCCTTGAGCACTATCAGGGATGGAGCATTCACAGCTTCCTTTGGCAACCCATTCTAGTGCTTCACCACCCTCACAATAAAGAACTTCTTCCTTATATCTAAGCTAAATGTCTCATGTTTAAGTTTGATTCCATTACCCCTTGTCTTATCACTACAATCTCCGGTGAAGAGTCCTTCTCTGGCATCCTTGTAGTCCCCCTGCAGGGGCTATGAGTTCTCCATGCAGCCTTCTCTTCTCCAGGCTGAACAGCCCTTACTCCAAGGAGATGTTGAATATTGGTGAATTCATTGCAGTAGGTAGTCCAGCAATACATGAAAGGAAGAGAAGACTAGGTGGAAAAAGAGCTAAAAATTCTCTTCACAGGCTTAGTCAAGTTTTCTTTGTTAAAAAGTCCCAATGAAATTGTGAGGCTTACTTAGCCTTGAACTCACAGATGTGGTTAAGTGATTTTTTGATCCAGATTTCAGATATGATGTATTTCTTCATTATGAACAAAACTAATTGCTGCTGTACATTAAATAGACATTTTGAAGTGGAATGAAAAAAGTGACAATTTCTCGGTTCTTCTGAAGTCAAATTTTCCTTATTTCTTTTAACTCTGTTTTGCATCTTCCCTCATTATCCAATCACCTTTCAATTCATGACCTACAGAGAATGTGAGAAGAACTTTCCAACATTCAACTGCCTGGCTAATGAGCCTCCACGAGACGTGGAGATTCACTTATTTTAGTGTTTGTTCCTTTTTGTCAGTTGTACTTCATTATTTTGTATTCTCTATGTACTCTTTACATTCATATTTCTTTTAAAGAGTTTTCTCTGCCATGCAAAATGCACAGATATCAGCAGCACAAACCAGTCATCCTCACCTTTCTCATGCTGTTTTGTAGAGTTAGATCTGGCAGTGGCAAATGGCAGACAATGCATTCTAAGAACCACTGAACCAGCCTGACGCATTTATATCTTTACAAAATATGAATCTGATTACTGTCTTCATGTGGATGCTGGCTTGTAAAATCGTGCAACTGCTCTCGTGTTCTGGTGATTATGCCACCAGTACAGTCTTTTAAATAATTTAACTGTAGATCTGTTTTCTTTTTTTTTTCTATGCAGTTACTTGAAAAGATCCTCAATGTCATTTAATGTACATCTGCAAACTCTTCATTCTTTGCCCAAAGTATAAATACAATGTATGTATTTGCGTTTCCTATCAATAGGGATCAATTATCTATTTAGCTTTGTTGGTGATTCTTAAAAAAGCCTATGTAAAAATGCATATATGCACACAGAAATACTCTGAAGATTATATATCCAGAGCTAGTTGTTGCAATGGTAAATTTCCATATGTCACAACTTTGTGTTAGAGTACTGTTATGCACTTGCCAATTTGCGTGTGCACTGTCTGTCTGCAGCGAGGATTGAATCTGAATGCAATATTCTCCCATTTTCCACTCTGCAAGACAAACAGTGAGAACAGAGAAGGGAAAAGGTCCTTGGGAAATGACATGGGGAAACAGGAAGGTAGATGGCATTTTTGCAGAGATCACACAGTTTTTGCTCTACGTGTGCCTCAGAGAAATCACAGAATAAATAGATGTGCACCACCAAGAAGGACAAGACTTCCTAAATATTTATGAACCAGAATCAGTAATCTAATTTGTGGGTATGACATGCAAGGAGACATTATAGGCCTTTGTCTGAACCTCTGCATATTCTGATCATTGAGACTATTTACCTGAATGCTGCAAAAACTGGTTCTGCGTCTGAATGTCTTAGTGGTTGCCAAATTAACTGTTACGTACTCACTGGTTAGGAGGCTGCCAGTTCGTGTTTCCAGAATAGATAGCATGAACTGGCATGTACTCCTTCAGAACTCACAAAAATATGCTAATCTGACCTGGTCAGTATGCCATGTTATGATTATGGCAACGCTTCAATTAAAGTAGAGGGAAGCTGCATGTCCCCTTCATAACAAGACTGCATGCTGAGAGTACTCAAATACATGTCTGGGTTATGTGTGTATTATTGAGGGTTAAGCTTCTACAAAAAATGCACCTCACTGGCAGGGACAATTAGCAAGCCAATTTATTTTGCTAGTAGTTCTACACTGAAATGGGGATGCAGCATTAGCTTGGTTTATATATGTCTCATTGATACGTATCATACATCTTTTAATGATTTGTTTGGTGCTGCTGTAATACTGCTACATTTATGTTCTTTACACTTACACGGATCAGATCCCTGATCTTTGCTATGAACTGTTTATGTAAATCTCGTTTATAAAGCTCATAGAACAAAAATGTATCTGCATGAGAAAATTACTAGGCTAGAATTTTCTTTCTAAAAAAACCCATTTTTTCAGTATTTCCTACCAAACAACATGAAATGTTGGGTTCAGTGAAATTGTGATTATGATCACAATATTAAAACTTAATTGTTTTAATTGTAAAATATTTCAGGCATAAATAAGCATGCCTTTAAGTAATATCAGCGAAATAAAAATGTAAATTAGCTAAGAGAGCAGGGAAAAAATACACTAAGAGAATAAGCAGTAAGTGCAGCTAATTTGCATTTTTAAAGGGAGTATCTGAATCAGCCTTCTAAAATACATGCACTTACATGTAACTCAGTGTTTTGTGTTTGATGTTGTTTTGTGTTTGGTGTTGTTGGAGTTTTTTGTCATGGTAATGGCTAAAAAAAGGTCTGCGGCATAACATTTTTTCTTCTGTTTGTTAGAGTCATTATTTGGAGTCAGTAAATATGCAAATAACATTACTAATTTCTTCCCACCAGATATAGTAGACACCTGGTGTGGAACTAACCTGTGCTTAATATCATGTCTGATTTTTATAATATGGACATGTAAATTATTGAGCAAGAAATTTTAATTCCATTTGTAAGTAATTGATTATAATGAGGAGCTGATCGGTTTGTGTATTTGTAACGGAACAGCTCATTCATTTTGTGTGAATATTGCAAAGAAGTTAGTGATGGTGAATTGGCTCTACTGCACTGTTTGCTTTTTGACATAAAGTTTTATAAACTGACTGGTATCAACCTGCAGATGGTAACTAATGGAGGAAGTAAAAATATTTATGCAATAAACAGATGGTGAAAATAATTTGCATTGCAGTATACTTCCCTTGACATATTAGGTTATTGTCACATGATTGAAAGTGATCAGTTACATATTCTAGCAAGGTATTGCTTATAGTTGAGCCATAGATGACCATGTGCGCAGTATTTATCAAACACCAGCTTCTTAACTAACATGCGGTGTCTCCAGTAGTAGCTGTTGTTACTATTATATCTGGTAACTATGGTCTTGTATTTACCAGTTATAGGTAATTCTCTTTCTCAGCTGCATAGATGAGTTGCTCTACCTCCCTCAGGTTCTCTACCAGAATGATGACTCCTGAAGCAATTCTGGGAAATGGTCACAGTGTTAATTAAAAGCTCAGTCCCAGAAGTGTATCTATCAAAAGCAATGCAATGTTAATGTGAAAGGCAGTTACCAACCTAACAGTTTAGGTAGATAGCAACAACATATGAGCATTCCTGAACATCTTGTATGCAGGGGATCATTCTTTGCTACATTTAGCCATCTTGGGAAAGAATTTGATTTGCAAAAGAAAGCACAGAGATATTTTGGGGGTTTTGTTTCATTGCAGAGCTGGATGTTGCTTAAACAATCCCAGGCACCACTAATCACATTTCCATGAAAATCTACACAAAGCATTTCATTTTAACTTGAGCATCAGAATCACGCTAAATTCTATCAGCACCAGGACTAACCAAGTGGATCCAGGAGTTTCTCAAATTCTTCCTGGGAAACATGAGGCTTTGATTCATCTTGTTGCTCTAAACTGGGTTGTTTTTCCCATCCCCTTGCTGCTCATGAAGATATTTCATGAAAGCCAGCCAGTTTATCTCTAGTCTGAGAGAGATTAGGTGAAGAATACATAGGCATTGGCCCTAAAAGACAATTAAAGACTGCAAAAGCTGGTAGTCCATTTTTTTTGGCAGTCTCTATAAAGAACGAAATGCAGGTTAATGCAGTCTTGCATTTCTTGATGATGATGTTTTGATTTCAACAAAGTAATTTTCATGCTTTAAGCAGCTTGCTAAAGAGTATTACTGAAAATAATACATTGATTTTTTTTTAAATAAATGGAGTTTTTCTGTTTGTAAGTTGCTTATTGCCATAAACTAAATCTAAACTCACATAAAACCTGCCAACATAATACTAAGGTCTTTTTTTGGGGGGGTTCGGTCTTTTATTTTTTGTTGTTGCCGTTGCAGCTGTTGTTTAGTGAGCTTTGCTAGATGTAACTTTCTGATTAAAATAAAGCTGATTAAAAAGTAAATTAAAAGTAAACTCTCAATGATTGTGCTATATTGTAATGTTTTTAGTCACAGAAGTCATATCAGCTGGGTATATGTTTGCATTCCACTATCGTGCCTGCTATGATGCTGGTGTGTTTCTGATTGCATACCCCACTGAGGACTTCAGCTGGACTGCAGAACTGCTGAAGTTGGATTATGATAATTAAATTCACACATGAGCATTATTAAAAACGCAGTCTGCTTCAAATTATAGTTTTTAATTTTTGTTCTGGGAAATCAGTATTCTTTACCAGCAGGGTTCCAGGTACTTTCATTGTCCTTTGATTTCAGAGAATAATATCAAAGTTGTTTAATGTTTTTTAAAACCTTAAGTTTGAGGAAGGTAATTTACCTTTAATCTCTATAGACTGCCATTTAAGACATATAATCTCTTTGTCTTTTTTCCACTGTAAAGAAGGCAACTGAAACAGCTACACTCCTATTCATGGCTCTGTATTCTCCAAATCACAATCAATAATTTAAAAGAGCCCACGCACTGTGAGAAAACCTTGCATGTCAGAATTAATTGTTCCTGTGCCAGTCAGTGTGAGTTAGAGAGCTGCTTCTCGTACAGCAGGATGCATTTCTCTATAAAGTATGACTGCAAACACTGGAATCATGTTAATTATTGCTCTCACCAAGCTAAATTTGTGTCAGAAAGTGTGCAAATGCATGCATGCAGTCATAAGGAACCAGTAGGAATCCAAATACTTTCAGACAACTAGTCACTCTTTGTCTTCTTGTAATTCAATGATACCTCCATTGGCTCAGCTAGTTCCCCAGCTGGGGTCTTCAGTCATTTTAGTTCTTCTTATCTTCACTGAAACAATGTCTCACCCCCAAAGCACCTGCTTGTTAAGCAGTTAAGATTTGCTGGTGGAAGACAGAGCTGAACTAAATCGTGTATTTTAAAGCAACTTTTCTCGAAATAAGCATCTATAATATCACACTATCTAGTGTGGAAACAAAAATCAGACTCCTTTTAGGTCTACTAGACAATAGTTCAATGCATCAGAGTGGGTGGTGCAATCACCTTGTTCTGCTTGTCTATATCTCAGTTTGATTTCTGAAGCGCATCAGCTTCCTCCTGTGTCAATCTGTCTGTCAGTGTTGGGACAGATACTGAGGCCGCACACATCTTTAAAGAGCATTGGGGAAATATGAAAAAGCTGCTTTTGATTTCTTGTTATGCAGTTACCAAGAGGTAGACCCTGCTTCCTCTCCTCTGGAAAAAGCTTTGTCTGAAAGGATAAAAATATTTTCCTTCCCTTATCTGCTGCCTGCCCTAGCCAGGCTATGGTGGGACTGCAAAGGATACTCTGCGCACCTGATTGCTAAAGCTGGCTTAGCAGACCAGGTCTTTCTTTTTAGAGTTCTTAGAATTTTCCTTTACCATCAAAGTAAATATTACAGGGTGTATCGTATTCTGCATTTGTGTTGTAACATAGCAAGCCCTAAAGACACTCTCTCTTTCCCTGTCTTATAATCAATGTAATTCTTAAATTAAAAAAAGTCTGTATTCATCGATCAATCATGCAGACATTTTCTAACATACTGACACATTCTGTAAAACTCTGGCATTTCACAGAATTCTTTAGCAAGTGTGTTTTACGGTGGAGGTTAAGAATAACAGACATTTTTCAAAATGTAGCCGGATATATATGTATTTACAGCTCCTACGAAATGGTTTGGTTAAGGAAGCAGGAGAAAAGGAGAAGGGGAGAGTTGGGTGGATGCTTTTTTTTCTGTGAACTTCACTCTACTAACAGAACGCAGAAAATGAACAGCAGTATGTCTGGTAGTAGTAAGGATGCATATTCAGCTCAGCCAGTGACTCAGGAGCCAGAGTGAGTGAGGCTCAGCTTACTCTATGGCGATTTCTGTTTTTCATTGAGTTTGACATTTCTGAGGCTGAAGTTTGTTGCAGTCTTGAAGTTTACAACACAGGGCTGGAGAAATGAAACAGCAATATAAAAAATACGTTCTGAAGGAAATGAGTGAGGAATCGAAACAGTCAGGTTTTGGGAGCTTTGTGTTAGGTAGTTGCAATAAATTATTCTTTTGTGATACAGTCAAATGAAATATGCACACAGAATTCTTAGAACTTCCAAATATAAACAAATAATTATACTTTACTGTAACTTAATATGAAAAAGCTGTCAGAATAGCTTTTGATGAGTACAATTGTACTGTGCAACTACTGAAGACACTACTGAAGTTTCATACACATTTTTACCTTATTTTACTAATCTGAAGTTTTGACTTCTCAATCACTTCATGATAAATGGAAGTATTAAAAATAGGCTATGGCTTTCTTGTAGCTTTTAGTTTTATTTTTTGTAAAGGAGCATATTATCTTTGTGAATAACCTCTTTACTATAGGAAATAGTCTCAGTATTCAAAGGTAACAAAGAGAGTGTCATTCCAGTAATTATGTGCTGTTTGCTACAATTATAGCCTTCAACCTGTAATTCAATCTGTGTGGGCAGATCATACGTCCATGTGAAACTCCATTGACTTAATGGGTTTTACACTGGTATAAAAACCAATTTGCATGTCTTAGATTATAAAGTCAGACTAATGTGCATATCCCATAAGCATTTAAGGACAGATTCCTAAGCTATGTCAAGCATAGAAATTGCACTAAAATGAGCAATAAATCTGTGTTTATCAGCTGCACATTTGCTCAACAATATTGACATTGTAGAATTCATTTCCACAGGTTGTTGTGGAGGCAGAGAGCAGAAAATCATAGCGCCATAGAATGGTTTGGGTTGGAAAAGGCTTTAAGATCATCTCACATTCAGTTTCTCATTGGCCAACACCCCAGGTCCTTCTCTGCAGGGCTTCTCTGAATTTCTTTTCAACTTTCAACTGTGCCTGGGATTGCCCCTACCCAAGTGTAAGACCTTCACTTGGCTTGGTTGAACTTGTCATTGGACATCTCTCAGGCATGCCAAGGTCTCTCTGGATGCCATTCCTTCCCTCCAGGGCATCAACTGAACCACCCAGATTGGTGTCATCGGCAAATCTGCTGAGGGCACAGTCAATCCCACTGTCCATGTCACTAAGAAAGATGTTGAACAAGACTGGTCCCCACACTGATCCCTGAGGGACACCACTCATTACTGATCTCTAGCTGGACACTGAGCCATTGACCACAACACTTTGCGTGTGACCATCCAGACAGTTCTTTATTCACAAATTGATGTCTCTCCAGTTTAGAGACAAGGATATTATGTGGGACAGTGACAAACACTTTGCACAAGTCCAGGCAGATGACAACTACTTTAGCCTTATCCATCAGTGTTACACAACTTCACAGAGGTAAAGTCCGTCAGGGCTATACTGCCTCTGAATGAAGCTTTATAGGAAAACCACTAACTGCTGATATTTGCAGGCTGGGAGGATGTATCTAGATTATATATAATCTATAATTATTTGGGGTTTGTCATCTTTCTGAAATCCACTGTGATTCTTACTGGATACTATGAAGTTTCAACTATTGTGAAAGGAAAATTATCAGCCTTTCAGAATGTTGCATTAAATGCAGGGGAGAAACAAACCCCTTACTTTATTAGAGGGGCCAGGAACGGCTCCAGTCCGGCAGTGTTCTATACGTCGAACCTCACTGATCCGGACCCACTGATAGTGCACTGCCAGGGGCAACTATCAAACCGGCAGCGTTCATTATATCGAACCTCACTGGTCTGGATTCACTAATAGTGCACCACACTGCCAGGTCAATTGTGCTCCCGAACTCTCACAGCCACACTGAGAGATGGGGTCGAGTTCAGTGAGAAAATTACGACTGGTTACCGAAACAGTGCAGTTTATTGATGCAACAGGTACAGGTTCTTATGGATTGCCAGTGATAAAAACTGTCTGCAAAGCACGTGCGAATAACAGTCACATGGATACAAGCGCTTGATAATGTTAACACAGCATAGCTCTAAAGGATACAGGTGACAGTAACTCTATAGAGATTCTAAGTTTTCCCAGGGAAGCACTGGATACAGTGCAAGTCTTACCCACAGGCGTCCCTATGGGGCGGGAAGAGAGGTCCAGCCCGTCGACTGGTCCCAGGAGTTGGTTGATGTTATGTTCCTCGACTCATCCACGATGGTATATTCCCCACTATCCCCCTCTCTTTTGGGTTATTTTATATTATTTTCACCTTCAAGGTGGAGCTTGAGTGACTCTAGTCATATATACCTTTATTACCATTGGTGTAAATTTCTCTTGCTTCGATTTAAAGGTATGACAACGAAAATTCAGAGAGCATGCTCAGAGAGGGGTGGTCTCATTTTGGAGGGGGGTTGCAAAAAGAGATGGGAGTGTATTTTAGCATGTAAATGCATTATAATGACATTATAATGAAGTAAAGTTCACACTGAAGACTGCTCAGGGTAGCAAGAATGCAGCTTATCATTTTCTTACACCACCTAGTTTCCATCTTTTTGCTGAAGTTAGGACAAAGCATAACCACGAGATCTCCACCTTGCTCTACCCTCCGCCTATTACGGGAACCGCTGTGAAGTGCACATTCCTGGCATACCAGGTGTGACTCCATCTCACCCTGAGAGGCCCTGAAGTCCATTTTCCCTTATGTGTGGACAATGCTGCATTTTAAATACAAGTTCAGTTATCCCACACAGAAGAACACAGAGATATAGAACCTGAAAAAAACTTGTCTAAGGAAAAGGAACAAAACATGAAAAAAGAAGATGGGTAAAGTTCAAAGAATCTAAAATTTTAAATGAAGAACCAGAAGGGAGTGCAGTAGAACTACAGGATTGGACATGATGTCGATCTTGTCTCCTATGACTTTGAATTGAAAGAGTAAAGCAGAGAAATGCGAGAAAGACTTACTGTATTAAGGTAACTCTACATTTGATTTTCAAAATTACTGTTTTCAGAGGTCTTAAATTCCTCACATTTTCTTGAAGTACAGTTAAGAGCTTATCACCTGAAAAGAAAATAAGAGTCTATAACTTAGTAAGTACTTCAGCTGCATTTCTGAACAGCACTTTGAATAGAAAAAGATGCTATGTATTATTTGTAGTAGTATTTGTATTTTACTAGCTGCTTGGAAGCTTTAATCACAGATATGTGGTAGATAAAGAGAGTTTGTGTACTTATATTTTATATCCCAAAAAGCTAAGGTACATCTATAATAATGGAAAAAAGTCATTAAAATACCAAGAAGGAGCTGCTAAAATATTTAGCTTTTATTTAAATAATAATGTGTTATAAAGTAAAATTTGAATGCCATCAGCCAAAACAGTCATTACAAAGCACAGAGGCTCAGTTCTTAACTGTTGAGGGATTGTGCATACCTATCAACAGCTTACTAGAAGCTGACTGCAGTCTATAATTATCTGAGATGGAAATTCTAAATCTATCATTCCTTATCATTTAGCATTCGATATCACACAAAATAGGTGATTTGTACAATACTTGTTTAAGCAACTGAGTCACTCAATTTCTGCAGTAGTCATGTAGCTACAGGTCAGTCCAACAAATAAGAAATGGTGGTATATTGCAGTGTGTAACTGCATCCTGATACCACAAGTACCATAACTCACTGGTCACATTTTTGTGCTCTAAGATGCTTTGTGAGTTGCCTGAGTTTGCCTTATTGGTGAAGAAGGAAGGAAAATAGAAAAATAGTATTTGAAAACCAGTAGAAGATAAGTAGCTGGAAATAGAACCTCAGAACTCTGATTCGAAGTCAGCTACCGTAAGGACTTGAATGCACTTTCATCCAAACCAAAGCCTAAGACAAAGCTGGAATTGAAAAAGCTTTCCATTGGTTTCAGAACTTAGAGTTTAAATAACTTTTAAATTCTTCGGGGTTTTTATCTCTTTTTTTTTCTATTCCTCTTTATTCATACTTTTCTGAAAAATGTAACAATTTTTCAGAGAAATCTACAAGGTATTTGAAGCATATTCTGCTTTTTACAAAAGTAAAAAATGACCCAATTTGCTGATTTTCAGGATTAATAACTACCTTCTTTCAACTATATTTAAAATATTATCTCTGACACTTAATGGAGTACTAGACATAGGTACAGTATGACTGAGATTAGATACTTCCACTTCCTGCCACCCACTGTTGATGCTGATAGCAATGTTTTTGGGAAGAACAAAACAGGAAATACTTAGTGCTAACATGAAAAACAATATGCTTTCAAAACCTAAGAAACAATTCTTAAGCAGAAGATTTTTAAAGTTTCATTGTAATTAATTTTGTTAAACATGTCAGAAACACTTCCTCTGCATGGTGTCATGAAACTGCTTGATTTCCTTTTACTAATTTTTTATTTCACCTTGGGAAAATAGGTTAGCTGTGGGATGCATATACTGAAGTGCCTAAGTGATCTTTAATCACATGATTCTGTTTTTATGTTAAAATTGGTAGCAAGTAACTTAAAATGTGCTGTGAAGAAAGTAAATTGGTTTTGTATGTTTATTTAAGCATTTTCTTTCTTAATATAGTCTGCTTTTCAGAGTTATTTTATGATGTAGAAGGTTCTATTATGTACAGCTCATTAAAAAATTTACACATTCCCTAAAACATCTCATATTCAAAGTAATCATCTTGGTGAAATGTAAGCACTTTTCATGGCAATCTTTGGCCTCTGAAGATTTTACGAAGTACAAGAAAAGTACTAATTTGCCTTAATTTTATAGAGTACATAAGACCATTTAAAATTAAATTAGTCAATAAACTAGGCTAGTGGAAAGTAAAAGATCAATAATAGATTCAGTCAGAACCTATCAATCTCAGTTACTGGACAAGACAAAAACAAAAAAATGCACATTCATGAATATATGAAAGTAACATTATGATTGCAGTAATAATGCATCATTTCAGCTATTGTAAAGACACAGAAAGTACAGCTAAAGACTATTCTTTACTTTCAGGTTCTAAATCCAGCAAGTCAGAGAGACCAGCTTGAGGCTGGAGCACAGTAGTGGTAATGGTGATCTTGCAGAACACTTGTGTAGCAAATCTAGCAGCTTGCACATCCAGGATGAGGCAGAATATAGCATAAGCAAAACAGGAAGTCTCTAAGGGCTGATGAAAGAAAAGACAAGTTGAAGTCTGAATGTACCTAGAAGTCATGATCCTAATGTGTGGTTTAGGGTCTAAGCTTCACCCCCCCGTTAGCATAGCATAGTGTTTGGGAACCAAAATGTTAGATTATTTTTTTATTCTGTTGTGATATTTTTACCCTATAATAACAGTACCTGATGTTAGACCCTCTCATTTCAACACAAATTTATCTAAAGCAGGCAAAACCGCAAATCAGCTCAGTCTTTTCCCGAAGGAGATGATGGTTTAAAACAAGACCAGGCACAAAAGTGCAGGAGAATGGAGTGGTTTCCTAAAACCACTCTGCAAAGAGAGCACAGGTAGAACCCAGGCTCCCTAGCTCCCACATCAGTTAACACACCTATAGGCGGTCCTTCTGTTGGAAGCCCTATCAAGACTGATGAAACAGCATGCTAATGGGAAGTTATATTTCATTGTAATTTATTTTGAAGAAGAAAAAAGGATTATACACTTGTATCTCTCTATCAGCAGCTGATTTCAAGCTCCATTGAGGCCAAAGAAAAAACAAAGCTGTTTCAAACAACTAAATTCATTTCATGATCAGAGCTGAATTTTAAAGTTCTTAAAACATCAAATTCCATCTGAAAATGAGGTTAGGAGCAGCCAAGAAATTAAAAGATTTACTACCAGATCATTTTATTAGCAATATGCCTCCCCACTAGCAATGCAACTTACAAGCCTGAAGCAATTCGCTTTTATTCTGTAATAGGTTCTTTCCATGACCTTAGCTCAGAACAGCCAAAAGCAACAGAGGGAGCTTGTGCCTGACCTTTACTCCTAATAGGAAAGAGACAAAGCTATAGCAGTAGTTTCTTGCAGCAGTTTTACAACATACTGGAACAGCTTATTACATATGGCAGCCTGACCTATATATCGAATAGGTCAGCGTTTCAGGCAACTTGTCTTCAGCCTCCCAAAATGCCCCATCAACCTCTCCTTGTCATCTCTTGTTCTGCTTTGTTTCTTATGTTGCTGTGTGTTTTGCATACTGTGGCATTCTCATGTGAGCAACTTTCTGCGTCTTTTAGGTCTGCTGTGCAGTGTTGTTACCCCAGATTCTGTTCCTTTTCTCTTTTCACTTTAACAACGTTAAAGAAGACATTCTTCTTTAGTTAAGGAAGTTAAGGAATGACATTCTTCCCATTCTCAGAGGGGCAGAACCACTTCTACAACAGTACTGATACTGCAGTGGCTTCAGTTCCATTGTAGAGAGAAAGGACAGGATCTACATATGAAGCAAAGATCATGAATTCATTTGGATCATTCATTTGTGGTAATGTGCACTAAGGGGTGAGGAAGGAAAGAGGTGAGAGGAAGCATTTTTCAGTATCAGGTTGAAACCAATGTTTTATCTGAAAATTTTCACATGACTTGGTGACAGTCTCACTTCACAAGCAGAGATTTGTTGAAATTGCTACTGCATGCTTTTCACAGAAGCACAATGTCTGCTGGAAAAGCATGACAGAATGAAGGCAGTACTGGGAAATTTGCAATAGTATCTCTAGACTTGTCTGCTGATGGACTGAGTAAGGAAGCTTCCTTTTTTCCTCAGCTACATTGCTTAAATCTCTTTAAGATTTGGGGTTGAGACTTGAAAGCTGAGGCTTTGTCTATAGATTGGTTCTTCTTAACTGCACATTCTTGTGGAATAGTGTCTCTTAGTACAGTAAGAACTGGCCTTAGAATAGTAAAGAATGGATTTTCACATGTTTTGATGAAATATTTGCTATTTCTTCAGAAAGAGAAAGGACAACTTAAAGAAGTCATCAGTTCTTGGTGTATGTGAGAGTGAAGCAGGAAAAGGGAGAAGAAAGTATGATCAATTTCGTGAGAAACTTTGCTTTTTTGTCTCTTCTAGGATGCCTCAGAGCTGCATTCTTTGGAATGCTTTGGAATTTATTTAGAAAATTATTGTAGTGCAGCTTATGTATCCTGACTTTCACCATTAAAGCTTTACTTCTTGTCGGCAGCCAAAATTAGGCTATGAGATATATTACATCAGTGTGTCCAAAGCTTCTGTGATATCATAGTTACTAATCTTTACACACATGCTAGCAGACAGTTATCATGCTACACTGCTTTCTTTTTTGAACAGGCCTAGTAGAAAATTGTCTCCAGACAGCAAGCACAAGTTAAGCACAGGTGGGAACTTGGCCTGCAGCCATTTTATTGACCTGAAAGGAAGGTGCTTTTCAAAGCTCAACTGGAATCGTTTAAAGAGTAAACCTGTGTACAAGAAACATCTTTCTTTTCCCTGCCCTCCTTCTTTCCCACACTAAAAAATCAAAGCAGTCAAACGCCCAAGGTTTTTAATGCTAAGGTAAGAGGTAGAATAGGAAAATCGGGAGATTTGAGATTGTATGACCAAACTTATATTCACATTTACAGCATTCCCAGTCTTTGTTTTCTGATCAAATATATAAATGTAAACAAGAACTAACAAAAGAAAGATCTCTAGCAAGTCTGTCACTTAACCATTTCATTCACTGCATCAAAGTTGTAAGTAGTTATGCATCTACTCGGCAAGTCTTTTTTGTACTTCTCCATGATGGATACGAGTGTATATGTGACAACTGAGGTTGGGAGCTAGAAGTGAAGGAGACCATCAGGGCAGGTAGCTCTGAGGCAGAATTCTTCTATTTCTCCTATAGCTGTCTTCATTCCATGTCGCTTTTATCAAAACTTCAGATAACTCTCATTTAAGCTCTATCTCTTAATAACTCCACCTCAAGGCAGATTACTTACAGAAATCTCATATTCATCCACGCTTTAGGCAGATTTGCATTGCAGAAAATATACTCACAATACAGAATCTTGATGCTGAGGTGACATCAAGAGCCTTTATGAAATGTGTTACAACATACCTTAATATACATTGTCAATGCTATATTTCTTGCTTCCAGATTTTTGTCTATATGCTGTATGTCATTTTTACGCTTTTGCAATCTGAGAGAGGTGTCCAGGGATGCTTACTGGTTTCCCAGTGATAAAAATACCAGCATATTCTCCCAGAATATTTCCAAGATACATTGAATTATTCTTTCTTACCTCTCTCAGGCTGTGGGAGACCATACAGCTTCATAGCCAGTAGTGAATGTACAGCACTGGGCATAGCAAGTGATATTTGTTTATTGATAAGGCCTTTGTGCTGCCTTAAACAATGACTTTTTGTAGAAATGGAAAATGTTTTCTGTATTTATAATGCAGAATGACTAAAAATGCAAAATAGTAGGAAGACTAGAAATGCAGTGACTCAGTGACTCATTTGACTCTGAATGTGAACTGGAAATGAAAATGTTTAAATGCTCCTGCAGTAAGAGAGTGCATGACAAACACAATGACAATATTTCTGCTTAGTTATTTCCCTAAATATAATATAGCATATATGGCTGCTTGGAGACCTCATAGCAGCCTTCCAGTACCTGAAGGGGGCCTATAGGGATGCTGGGGAGGGACTCTTCCTTAGGGACTGTAGTGAGAGGACAAGGGGTAACGGGTTCAAACTTAAACAAGGGAAGTTTAAATTGGATATGAGGAAGAAATTCTTTATTATAAGGGAGGTGAGGCACTGGAACGGGTTGCCCAGGGAAGTTGTGAATGCTCCATCCCTGGCAGTGTTTAAGGCCAGGCTGGGTATAACACTGGGTGATATGGTTTAGTGGGAGATGTCCCTGCCCATGGCAGGGTGGTTGGAACTAGATGATCTTGAGGTCCTTTCCAACCCTAACTATTCTATGATTCTATGAAATGCAAGCCCTTTTGGTAGTTTAGTTTTCATATGGTCTCTGTTAACCCATATAAGAAGCTTTCACAGATCCAGAAAGAAAGCTAGCAGTTAACACCTGAAACACCATATATTGCATACAGTCAGACTACAGGGACTCTTTTTATTTTACAGAACTATTTAACTTTAAAGTGCTAGGTGTCTAGCTTTTTTCTTTTTTTTTTTTTTTTTTTTTAATATATATATATATATATACAACACTTCTTTAAAATAATCAACAGGATTTTAATAAAAAAGTGGCTGACCAGTATAAACAAAGAAAGATAGCTTGGCTCAATAACTCAATGCTAACGCCAGTACACAAAAACATCTGTTTGACTGGTGAGCCAGGGGCCTACATATCCAACTCTTGAAAGTTCATGAAGAGCTGTTACTACTAGCAGCTGTGAAGAGGCGGGACTGAGGCTAGGGCAGACTTTTGGCCGGCTGAGTTCGAAAAGGCACGTTTGCACTTTCATAAGGAGTTGAGGGGTTGATATATGGATATAGAATCATAGAATCATACAATAGTTAGGGTGGGAAAGGACCTCAAGATCATCTAGTTCCAACCCCCGTGCCATGGCAGGGACACCTCACATTAAGCCATGCCACCCAAGGCTTTGTCCAACCTGGCCTTGAACACCGCCAGCTAGGGAGCATTCACAACTTCTCTTGGCAACCAATATAGATTTGGTAGTCTGAGTCTCATAATCTGAAAAACTTGTAATTGTTTGAAGTGCCTATTGCAGGACACATCCAGGAAGGGAATATTCTCACAAAGCAAGAACCATCAAATAGATTTAAGGAGATCTCTGTTTAGATGATCAGAAACCTCATCGCTTTCTGAAAGTCTTTAGCATTCTTTTCTGTTGTGCAAAACCACTTTTTGTAAGCATGATGTAATTCTGTGCAATCTTCAACTTTTACATCATCCATCATTAAGTAAAAAAGTGCCTTATGGCAAAAATAATGTTACAATGTAATTAGACTCTATAGTCTGGAAATCAACCCTCATTTTAAATGCAGTATTACTGGAAAGCTATTTAAACAGCAGATGTTGTGAAGTTATCTGCTGCTTTTCCATTTTGTCAGCTAACCTTACCCTGAAAGCGCTAGTTTGTGGACATACATAAATTTCCCATAAGCAATCCGTAATGCTAACAGCAAAACTATAAATTGCAACTAAAGCAAGATATATCTGAAATGTTTAAACATTTTCTGATAATACTGTCTTTTTCTTTGCATTTAAACAGATCCTTACTAATCTCACCTCCTCCAGTCCCCTGCCAGAAATATTTGTTGTGCTTGACTCTATTGGTTTATTCAGCTCAGGAGTAGTAATCAAGTGTTTCAGTTATACTTAGTGAATAGGGTAAATAGTCCCTGTAGTTGTTCATTAAAACCTCCATGATGTATGCATCAATTACCAAACAGCTTGAACAAAACAGAGGTAAATTAACTTTCTGAAACTCACTGTCATAGCCAAAAGGAGTGTAAAGCCTAAAAAATGATTCCATGGCTCAAAGTTCATCCGAAGTACTATTAGTTTTAAGTCCAATTTTCAACTGTCAAGGGGAATATTTACAATAGTAATTTCAGATCATTATCTTAGCATTTCAATGCAAATAGCCACAATTTAATTCATTATTACTCACATTACATCTTTATTTTGCCACCAACTGGTGGCTGACATTTCCCAAGCTACTAGGAAGAAATGCTAATTAGACTGGTGTGCACTCTTACCCTTTCTTAATTTCATCATGTTTGTTCTTCAGTGACATGAAGCATTTCCCTCCTTCTGGTCAACCATTGCCTTTTATCCTCTTCATCTCCTCAGTGCTCCAGTTGGCAAATTGAAATAGAGGTAGGGCAAGTAAAATAATTGCCTGCTTTGTCTTTTTGGTAAAGTATCTAAGAATATTTGTGCTAGCATGACAAAAATGACCCCTTTACCAAA
>JAOEHY010051770.1:0-41164 GCA_025447955.1 Psilopsiagon aurifrons
GAATGGGTTGCCCAGGGAAGCTGTGAATGCTCCATTGCTGGCGGTGTTCAAGGCCAGGTTGGACAGAGCCTTGGGTGAGATGGTTTAGTGTGAGGTGTCCCTGCCCATGGCGGGGGGGTTGGAACTGGATGAGCTTAAGGTCCTTTCCAACCCTAACTATTCTATGATTCTATGGAGGAAAAAGTAAACGTCTCAGTAAGGTGATGGATACTGCTCAGGTGGGGAGTTTTGTTGAGTTTTTTAACATGCTCATCACTGGTAGCAACTGAAAGAAGGACTGAGATGCAAAATGTCATTTGAAAAAAAAATAAATGATGTATCTACAAAAAGGAGGGAATATTTCATGGAGCTGTCTGAATGGCACAGCAAAGCAGAACTGCAAGTTAAACAGCTGCAGGTTCTTTCTCAGGCTGGTCACTCATGAGGCAATAAGTGAGGTTTAGTTAATACCCAAAGATAACTTCACATAGTGTGTTTTTTCCCTCTACATTTTCAAAATGGGGGAATCTCTGCACAGGCTGATTGCACAAAAAGAGACTTCGCCTTTCCTTCAGTCCAGTATAAAAAAAATAAAGCAAGAAACAAAGAAAAAGAAAGTCACCATGAGAGGCAAAAAATTTTAACAAATAAAGTCTATATGCATGTTTATCTGTTTTCTTCTCTGAGGGACATCATAGTGATTTTATGATGCTGCTAAGGAGAAACTTTGGCTTGTATTGGTTTTGAAACAGAAATTCTTTGCATATCATAGTCATTAACTAGCCTAGCTATGAATTACTCAGTGTTAACCCTGACCTAAATGGATTTGAAACAATTATCCCTTGGTACTAAGAGCTTTTTCATTCAATAATCAAAAAAGCTATTTTTCACACTGGACCTCACTTTAAAAAAACCAAAACAACAGCACAAACATGTTTTCCAGACCAGCCTAAATACAAAAATGAACATTTACCCTAAAAGCAATTTGTTTAAACTGATGCAACATCACTTCTCATAATATATTTGGATCTATTTCAGCAATTGTTGGAGAAAAACAGCAGGTCTTGGATCTCAGAGCACTTAAGGGCTGCTGTGGCAAGTTTGCACCATCTCAGTGCTGTGCTCAGAGAGCGTTGTGTTGTTGGTATGAGGTACAGCTGCAATGTTGGAGGGCCAAGCACGCAGAACAGGGCTTGGCTACACTCCTTGCTGCCCCCACCACAGCACAGATGTGCACCCTTTTCTCCTTGTAGTAAATGCTTGAGCAGCCGCCAGCAGAAGGGAGTTCCCCTCTTCATGGGGAATCGTTCACAGTGTCTCTCTGGTCTAGTTAAAAGAGTAAGCAAGAAGTCCAGGGTCTAAGTATCTCTGTGTAAGATATTAACACTGCAAGAGCTTGGTTTGCAAAAACAGAGGTTTCGAACAGAAAAGTTAAGTAACGAGTCAAGGTACAGGATGAAGAAAGAGCCCTCATCTTTTCAAAAAGTGCTTATTTCATATCCTCATGCGAAACTATCCACATCTTTTGGGTATTTTAAAATGAACATTTTTTTCTTTACCAAGTGGTGGTGAAATGAGTTTCCTATGATTTAAATATGTAATAAGAGAATGACACACAGGATTTCTGGTAAGAAGCTGTGTGTTGCTTTCCATCTCAGACCACAAGATCTCATACAGGGCTCAGGACGTCACTGGGTGGCAGGTGTCCCCAGCCGGGCTGGCAGGAGAAGAGGCCATGGTGATGCTCATATGCACACTCCCTGCTGGGGCTGTAGCCATGGGCAGTGTTGGATGAGCCCTACAAGATTGTCTGCAAAACCAAGGGTTTGAGTTTATTTATAACCAGGATCAAGAAAAGATTTTAGTCCAGATTAGGGGATTTCTTTTAGTCAGTATAGGAGATTTCACTGGCCTTGTGGGAAGAATGATTGAGTTGAGAGGCAGACCAGGAAGGAAGCTGGGCTGCATTAAACTGCAGAGATGTTGATGGAGATGCTTGTGAGACAGAAGGCAAATGAGTTGCATCAGGAGGCAAAAGCGAGAGTGAAGGACAGAGCAAGCTAGGAAGAAGGAACTGCTCACATGGGCAGCAAGGTGAGGGACAACAAGCATGTGAGAATGTTGCCTTCTTTCTGGATTTCATACCCCAGCTTAAGCAGCTGCCTCCTAAGGTGAGGTAGCCACAGCAAATAGAACATATGAGTAACCCCACTGCAGAGATAGTTTAACTTCCCCAGATGAGGTAAAGTGCTTACTCTGTTTTTTCCTTTTAACATTGCTAGCTCAGAACTGGTCATGAACTTGCAGAAATTTTGCCTGGAAACCACAGGGAAAAGCAAGAGAGTCTTGGCAAGGGATGGCACAGTTGCAAAGCATCTTTCCTGTGCTCCCTGTGCTCATCCAGACACACTGCGCACAGAGCAGAGAGCACAGCAGTGACCTTTCTTCTGCAGCCTGGAACTGGTGAGTCTGGGCTTGTTCACAGGGGGGTTGGTGCAATGAGGGAAGATTATTTCAGTCTGTTGATCATTGCCAAGAAGATCTTTCAAAAGATGAGTGTGGCAAGTTGACTCTGGATGGACGCCAGGTGCCCACTAAACCGCTCTATCACTCCCCTCTTCATCCGGATAGAGAGAAAGTATGACAAAAGGCTGCTGGGTTGAGATAAGGACAGAGAGAGATCACTCAGCAGTTACCATCATGGACAAAGCAGACTCACAGCGTGCGAAAATTAGTTCAATTTGTCACCAGTCAAATCAGAGCAGGATAAAGAGAAATGAAACACAAACTTAAAAACACCTTCTCTATGTCTTCTCCCTTCTTCCCAGGCCTAACTTCACTCCTGCTTTCTCTACCTTCTCCCGCGCAGTAGTGCAGGGGGCCTGTGGTCAGTTCATCACACTGTCTCTGCTGCTCCTTCCTCCTCAGGGGAGAAGGACTCACACCCTTCCTCTGCTCTGGTGTGGAGCCTCTTCCACCGGGTGCAGTCCTTCAGGAACAGACTGCTCCAGTGTGGGACCCCCATGGATTCACAAGTTCCACCACCAAGCCTGCTTCAGTGTGGGTTCCTCTCTCCATAGAGCCACAGGTCCTGCCAGGACCCTGCTCCAGCATGGAGCTGCACCATGGGCTGCACCATGGGCTGCAGGCGAATCCCTGCTCCAGAACCTGGAGCACCTCCTAACCTCCTTCTGCGCTGACCTTGGTGTCTGTAGAGACATTTCCATCACATATTCTCTCTGGCTGCATTTCCTATTGGGCAGGTTTTCTGCTCCACTTCTTATAAATGACTTAGCCAGTGGTGGGTCCATCTTGGAGCCAGACAGCATTGGCTCCATCAGACATGGGCTAAGCTTCTGGCAGCTTGTCACAGAAGCCACCCCTATAGACTCTCCACTAGCAAAACCTGGCTATGCAAACCCAATACAATAAGAAATTAGATGAGATTGCTTCCAAATTCTTCCTCTGTTGGAGCTTGGTTGTATTTTATTTCATTGTGTAGAAATCGTGGCCCAGACTCAGAGCGGTGGTTTTGCATTTTGGATAATTGCCTGGCAAGGGGTAGGACGGGAACCCTTAGCATGTCCCCAGCAGTGCATGTAGCTTGTACCAGAGGGTTTTACTCTCCACAGGAGATGGAGTTGTAGAAGAGGGGAAATGTTACATGTTTCACAATACTTAATACAATGTGAATAAAAGACCATTGGGGTCTCATTTTGGCTTCATTCAACTTATAATTAATTTCTTCTTTCTTTCTCTAAAAGCCATGGGTGGGTGACACCACGTTGCACATCGCAGATGGTTCTGCGACGTGGCTCATACTCAGGCTATGGCTGGAATTTCTTAAGTTAGAATGGAACAAAATAGGTTCCAAAACCAAAGCAAAGGGTTGCGGATTTGTGAGTTAGTTTTGGGGGTTTTGTGGTGGGTTCTTTTTGCTGCTGTTGTTTCCTGAGGGCTT
The DNA here is from genome assembly GCA_025447955.1 of Psilopsiagon aurifrons. Taxonomy (NCBI): domain Eukaryota; kingdom Metazoa; phylum Chordata; class Aves; order Psittaciformes; family Psittacidae; genus Psilopsiagon; species Psilopsiagon aurifrons. Next base: position 3,941 of record JAOEHY010051770.1, read on the forward strand.
TTCCATGTGGGTTCTTTCTGCAGCTGTCCCACACTTAAGAAAAATAATCATCCCCAGAGAACTTGAAGGTGCTGCAAAGATCTGTGGACAGCAGTGGACTCTCTCAGGCAGCTGCCAGGGCCCTGAGGGCATCGGTAAACCTTCCTGATCCCCACCAACCTCTGTCAGGGGCCTCCCTGACAGCCTGAGAGAAGTCAGGGAATGGGCACAAGAATGGAGGCCATTTCCCTCCTCAGGGGGACCAATAAACAAGAACTGCCCCATGGGCTTGGCACCCAGTAGGATGGAGACAGGCTGCATACATGATGGAGCAAAGGATGGCCTGGAGGTTCATCGCCCGTGAGACACAGCTGATGGGTAAGATGCTCATAGGTAAGGTGCCCAGATGGCACCTGGACACTTAGTTCCCTGGTCCTTTGTGGATCTCTACAATTTGCTCTGTCAGGAGCTCCCTATAGAAAACACATGCAGGGAGTGAGAGTGGGAACCAGGGGGGGGAGTAAATGGAAAAAATTGCAGAAGATGTTTGAAGGGAATGTAAAAGCACAGCAAACTGTGCTTTTCTGATGATTACAATCCCAGTGTAATACAGAAATCCTCTCTGCTTCTCGCAGCTATCTTATTGTTAGAGGCAGTTTGTTAAACTTTCATGTCACTCACAGTCATGATCTAGGCAATAGCCTGACCCTGGGAAAGCTCCATCTCAGGTCTGAAGCTCCAGGAGATTAAAATGATGCCTGGCTGGAAATCAGTGCAAAAATGTTCGCCAGTAACACACTCCACAGAGCCTCATTAATGTGACTGTTCCCACCGCAGTAGTCCAATGCAGGACTTTAGCCTGGTTGGAAGGGTTACCAGCTGAGTTTGTGAGCCCTTGCTGTTACTCTGCTATGGATGTAGTACAGACATGAAAAGAAGAGCGGATGGTAACAGCTAAGCAGAGATATAAAGATGCAAACAGAACAGCAGTTAACCTCCTTCAGACGGACAAACCCAAATTTTTGTCCTTGTAGTACCATATGGGAAAAAAAATCACATTTTTTTGCAATGGCATTGTCTGTTTATACATCTTTACAGCTCTTTCAGGAAACACCTGAGGTTCAAAGAGCGCTGAAATTACCCAGCAAGACTGGAAGCACAGACCTGTTGGTGAGCTCGCAGGCTGCACCACCAGGTCACTTGGGATCTTAGTTCTGCTGAATCTTCTGAGTAAAATTTATCACCTTCGGTTTTCAATCCAAAGCAATAGCCTTTAGCAAAAACAACATCGAGGCAAGCCAAGCTGAAAGCCTTTTCTTGAAGCAGCGCTGGGAGCAAGGGCAAAGGGTGATAGCACAGACAGTGGTGCCATCTAGCTGCTGGGCTGCCTCCGGGTGATGCTCGCAGAGGTGGTGGGACCTTCCTAAACCAACTTCTATTACTGCTTCTGCTGGAAAACAGACTTGTTTTCACTGGAGGCATGAGATGAAAGGCTAGTGTTCTTGCACAAGTTGTGCTTTATTATACATTCAGTTTATTCTTGTTTTATTCATCCTGCCTCTCTGCTTTCCTCGGATTTTAAGCAGTTCTGATTTTAGTCAGATGCTGCTGTGATTGCCTTTCTTTCCACCAGTACTGGAAATATTTCCCCTCCCTTCTTGCTATCTGCATACTCTCAGACACCTTCCCTCTCCCTTTGACCTTCCTAGTAATAAATACAACTGTTAATTTCACAAAACAGAGGTGGGCTCCTGTGGGTGGCAGTTTCCAGCACCTTTAGAAAAACAAGTAGCTCATTCCTCAGGCAATCCTGTTAGCTGTGGATTTCAGCAACAGCACAACTGTACCCTTTGCCTTTGTCACCTATTTTATGTCCCAATAAGCTGAAAATTAGGAAGAGATTATCTCTCCAAACTCTGGTATTTCTCTGCCACTATTCAGAAACAGTATGCGAAATAAATTAGGCAATATGAAAACCTTTTAATGCAGATGAAGACTGCTACTCACAAAATTTTAAAGAGGATTTTGTTTTGAAAGTCTTTACCTCCCAGCAGACTCCATGAGCCACAGAAGACCTCCTGGATGCTCACATCATCCAAAGATCTAGGCTCCAAAGCCATCCAACACCTGTGCAAACAGAGCTAATATTACACAGGCAGTGTGCCCTGCTGTAACATCCACAAGCGCTGGGCTTCATGCAAAGGACACACATCTTTCCAAGGGGATCCAGTGCAGAGGTGTTCAATGAGGACAGTGTACAAACATGGTGAAAGATAGAGTCATCTCAGGTCTCACAAAAGCAGCACATGGTGCCCGAGTTTCTGCCATGGCTCATTTGTCCTGAGGTACTCTGAGCTGCAAACTGCCTGGCCAGGGGGCAGATACTGCCTTCTGTTACATACGTGGTGGATGTAAAATATCTGTAACTCAGTTGGAGCTCATTAGACATCATGATTCCTTTGCCTTTTCCAGGAATTAGTCTATGCCTGCAGAATATGGCCCATGCCTCTACCCACAGTGTGTGAAATGCAGCCAAAAGTCACGGACTGTGCTTGGCACTCAGAAAAGGATCCACTGGGGAGCTGGTGGGCTATCCCTGGAAAATTGCATGCTACACAGTATCAGAAGTCAGCTTCTCTAAGTTTGGTTCAGGGTTGCCAGTGTCTATGTGTTCATTCATCCAGAATATGACAAGGGAGAGGTGGTCATGGTAGTGTGATAAAAGAAGGAAATGGATATTGAGTTAATGGTAAAGACAGAACAACTTCAGCAAGCTGGAAATGAGGACGATGTAGGATAAACTGTTGCTAACACATTTGTCAGAAAACTGAAAGCCACATTCATTTGAAGAGGATGGATGTGTGTAAATGCAGACAAGCAAAGCTTGGAAAGGAGCTCTATGAACCACGCTGTCTGAAGACTTTGTATGCTAGGAAACCCCTTTACATTACAGAGCATTCATCTTAACCCATTTCTTCAGTATTGATCCCAGTAATTTCCTTCTGGCCAGGACACAAACCCACAAAAGGAGTTCAGCCCCTGCCTTGAATGTGCATCACTGCCTGTTTTGCACACAGGGTGATGAAGCAAGGTGTTGGGCTGTGAATAGAGGTAGGGCTGGTGGCTTGGCCTTTCATGTTGCAGTGAAACCTTAATCCCTTGCACTGTAAGACCCTATTTCCAAGTGCTTACAACATTGGCAAACTATAACCATTTGGAATGAAATTTTCCATGCCAGGTATCTGCCTCAGGCTGAAGCTTTTGGAAAATGTCCACAAACTCAGCCGTTTCCAATAACGAGGGTAAGGAAAAATTCATTGTTTTGTCCAAGTTAAAAAGCAACTGTGACCTTTTCTTTGAAAAGCTCTGGCACCCCTCTTCCTTGGCGCAGAAACTTGTTAGAGAGTTGCCTTTCATCAGAGATATCCCTTTTGCCCTCCTGAAAGTCTTCCCAAATTTGGCTATATTATATGCCTTTGAAAAGCTGAATTCGCACATGCTCAGTGGATAACTGCAAGATTCCTTTCGTCTTAGCAATTGAACCCCTGAAGTTTTCATCCTCCCTGAGCAAGTTTCAACCTCAGGTCAAGCAGGGCTTCACTTGCAGTTTCAGCTGCAGATTTTCACAGCCTACGACAGGGCCAGACACCTGAAAAGAGAGCCAGGAGTCTGTCTCTTTTGTGTTCTCAGTGATATTCATTGGGGTGAGACACTGTGGAGGAGAAAAATTCCTGGATTCAAACACAGGATGGACAGAAGCCAGATGTGCGGGTAGTGATGTAGGAGGGGAAGACTTAGGAATCCTCTCGACAAGACAAGCAAAATGACATGACTGGGAATGGCACATGGATGTGGAACAGCAGCGTGGGATGGAGGGTGGGACAGCGGTGGCAGGGAGGGGGATGGTGGCTGTGGAGGATGGGGGAAACGATGATGATGAGAGCACAGGACAGGACAGGACAAGACAGGACAGAACAGAGAAGTCTTTTCTCACCTGAGAAATTGATTCCCTTGAACTAGCCACGGGGCTCAAGGTCAGCATTTTTGCCTGCCACTTCTAATGTGTGAAGTGCACGGCCTCATCCCATACACCAAAACGAATATGCATCCTTTACATTAATCCTCAGAGCTACTCAGTAGAAAGAGACAAATTTCCTTCACCTCTGAGAAGTGCTGTAAAAATGAATTATATCTGAGAGTTTGGCCATAATGACAGAGTGCCTTGAGGAAAAAAGTGCATTAGAAAATCAATAATTCTTGATTTAGGACAAAGCTTGAAGAGTAGGACATAATAAAAAAAAGGTATTTTACAGCTGAGGACAGAGCTGAAATTCCACAGCCAACTTTAATTCCAGCATTTCCTTACCTGGTTGCCGTTAAGATGTTAAGGTCAGGTGTCATTCTTCTAATGCTATCTTTTCTTATTGTCTGTCTTTCTCATCAGCACTGGCATTGTCCATAGGCACTGACTGTGTGCGCCAGCTTGTGCTTCAAAGTGCATAACAGCAACAAACACAGATAACGTTACAGGTTGGGATCTGATGTTGGGACTGATTATTTAGAGCTGAAAAGTGGGGCAGAAGCTGCTTGGAAAAGTAAGCAAGAGTAGAGTGTATCCTCTAGGAGGCTGCTTTAGGCTGAAGAAAAGATAATGTTCTGGAAGAGGAGGTGATTCTGGAAAACTCTGGTTCCTACAGCATTTTCTTCAAGCATTTTTTTCAGGGATACTTAGAAAGATACAAGCTTAGAAGCGCATCCACCAACATATCATTAGATTTTAGAGTTTGCACTTCACTTCCATCAGAAAATCTTTAGGCTCCTGCAAATTAAAAAGAAATCTTTGAAAAATCTGACTAACTTTTTTGGAAGAGAATTTCTGACCCTTTGACATGTGTGCTGACCCAAGGAAGCATTGGAGACCTCAACAAGCATTTGGCTGAAGTTCTTTGTCCTGTGTTTGCTTCTGGCTTTGCCATGGACACTCACACTGTTTCCTAAGACAGGGACTGGGGATGCTGAGGACAACCCCATGCCTTGAACTTGAGAAGGCTGAGCTATAATGCCAAGAACTTGTTCAGTATCGTAGCAGTCATGTGAAGGAGACTTTCTCATTATATAACAGCACATGGGATATCTGTATGTCCTTCCTCAGTGACTGGGCACAAAACTCACATCTTGGAGAGTGACCTCCATCAAGCCCTGGTATCTCCTGCATCCTCCTGCGCAACAAGAATACTCTCAGACACTTTCTGCTTCTGAAAAAAAGCCCCTGTTTCTCTTCAAGGTTCCTTTGAAAACCTCCAGACATCATTAACACAGGTTAATGACTGTTTAACATATGATAAGAGTTCCCAGATGGGAAATGTTGTTCTGCATTGGGTGAGTCCAAAATAAGTGGAGACTTTGAGCAATACTGAGCAGCTTGACATGCATCCCATATCAGCCCTGACACCAGAGAGCCTATCAACATGTCAGCAAACTGGGTAAGCCAGAAAGAGAAAGGGCAATTTGTCAAAATGCTGATTCAGAAATGAACGAATACACAGTCCTGCCCTCAGCCATACCAGCACAAGGTCAGAGCCACCCTGGAAGGCTGTTGTGTGCCTTTTCTCACATTTATTTTTGGCTTATTTTTTACTGCTTGGGAGGTGGTCAAACATGTGATAGGAACTACACAAGCACTGAGACTGAATAGGGGACACATGTTTTTCTTGTGGCAGACATGCCTTATATATGCAAGAGTGGCAGTAATTACAAGGCAATTTTTACCTTAAACCATCACGACCAAAGCAGCCTTTGTACCTGTTATTTCCCAAGAGGTCTCTGGACCTGAAAGAATTTCATGGCTCCTTATTTGCATGCCATCAGGGAGAGGACATTAACCATGCTGAATTTATGCTACCCATCAGCCTATGGGCAAACATATGTGCTTCTCTTTATCCAACAGACAAATTACAGAGGGGCAACAGGCTTTTTTTTTTCCTCACTATCCTCATTCTTCCACAGTCAGTAAAATTTTTCAAAGGATCAGAAGCTCTGAAGTGCAGGAAACTGCTCACACCACAGTCTGGAGTGTGGGTTCAGCTTGAGTGAATATTCAGATACTTCTCCAAAGCCTATTTCGCCCAGCCAAAACCTCCTGAATTTACAAAATTGGGCAGGGCATTTTATGAGAACAGGATGTCTTACAAGATTTTCAGTATTTTCTCTGCTGAGTAGAAAATACCATGAGATCAGCTTGGAAACAAGAATAATTTATTTTGATTAAATATGGATCATAATATTGCCAGATCCCAAAAAGATTGAAAGGTTTGTAGAAATCAACTTAAAGTGGAGGATGCCTCCTTTTATTTTGTCCTCCTTAATCCAGTTTGCTTTTCTCCAGTGGCATCCAAAGTAACACTGCCCTTGGCATGCCACATTTCCCATTTCAAACCCAACACTCCCCTTGCTCTGATGTTTCCTTGCTGTTGCAGCACCTTCTCTTGAAATGAATTACTAACAACTTGTAAATTCTAAGCTAGTGATTATTCTTCAAAGGTCAGGCAGATAAAATGACTTCCACATCAGCTCAAAGCTCCTTCATCAAAAATGAGATGAGAGCACTGGTGTGCCTGAGCCTCATTACAGTCCTGCATCCCAGGTTGCAAAGGCTACCTTTTGGTTTTGAGGTTGAGGATGGGCAGTCAGATATCTTGAAGAGTTTTCCTTTGAAGTCAAGGGTCTGTCAGCTCTTTTGAACACATACTTAGCATTTCTTTAGCATTTACGCTCATTAAGGTGGCTTTTTTGCTGTGTTCACAACTGAGCTGGCTTTATCTCTGCTGCTGAAACTGAAATGCCATCTCCCAGCAAAGTCTTAATGAAGCTTTGCCAAGACACATGACTGGCACTGTTTTGCTGAAGAGTAGGTGCAGCAGCTGCATCACACCACTCATTACATCTTCATCTGGCACACGTCACCCATTCTCCTAGGGACCATTTCAGCAGCAAAGATTACTTGCAATTCTTAGAAGCTTTACCCAGAAGAGGCTATTTTCCTGTTAGTGCCTGTCAGAAGGAACGCAGCCACTCTGGTGACTGCAAACACGTTAAATGTAGATGCCAAGTGTGGTGGGAGTCAATCTTGCTGTGACCCACAGGATGGGGCCAGGAAGTCTGCAGTGGCTGCTCATATCTGCTCTTTCTATTTTCAGTTTGCTTTTATTATTTGTTTCTCCCCTGATGAATGGCTGGCTTTGATGGCTGAGTTGCCCCTTTAATGACCGAAGAGATGGTCAGTGCCTAATGGTCATCTATTTGTACGCAGACTGTCACATTCCCCCATCAGTACCAATGGGGTTTTACAAAAGTAATCAGAATGGGGCTGCTTTTGCTCCTCTGTTGCCAGTTGGGTGTGCTGCAAGGAAAAGTATGGATGCATATGTGTACAGCCTCTTCTAGGAAGCAGCAGCAGCAGTGTTAGAGCTTTTTTCACACTCCAAGGAAAGCCAAAGACAACTTTGAAGAATAAAACACAGTGGCTGCAACTACTTCAGTGAAAAATTGGATCTGGCCAGGCCTGGACTGCATCCACACATCACAGCTAGGAAAGCTGCAGCACTGCCATAATGAGAAGAAGCAGCCACTGACCCCACAGAACAAGTTAATGTGTAAAAGCTGCTTCAATATCCTGCTCTGAGCTACAGCTTCTTGTTTTGAAAATCCTGCTCTTTTTCTAAACTTGCAGAGAGGAAGTCTCACAGCAGCAAAGAGATGACAGAGGAAATTCACTGGCCACTTTAGTGCATACAGTGAAGAATAACTGTACAACAGCACTGTAACTGTTCTTCAATGCTTGTGCCAGTGTTTTCATCTGTACTACCTAGCTTCCTAACAGTGATGTGCTGAAACCCAAGAGATGGTGCAACACCAAGCCCTTGGTGAAACACTTTGGTGGAGGATGCTATTTGGCACGGTGATTAAAGGCAGACAAGTTGTCATGGGTTTAACTCCACCCTCAAGTATGTAAGCCTTCCTTTTCAGGACATCAGAACTAGCTAGTGATATATATATATATATATACATATATTTATATGAAAACATAAATAAATGAGGACCATTCTGGCAAGAAATTACTAAAAACAAAAATGGAAGCTCCCTTTAGCCAACAGATGAATCGCTTCCCCCACTGCAAATTTGAGACCAACTAGGCTAGCTCTGTTGCTGGACAGATAAACTAGAACAATAGCATCATACCAACCTAATTTAGACACTGCTGAGATCAGGAATGAGATGTTGTGCCTCTTGCAACCCAAGGAAGATGATGGAAATACCTAGAGAAACATCTGGAGAATAATTCAGTGAAAAAGAAAAAAAACATTGTTGTAAAATTCCAAATCTATAGAGCCCATTAAACAGAAGGCTTGGGGAAACTTCACTGCAGTCTATAGCTTCAGGTGTTAACAAGGAAATGTGTATTCAAGAGAGGGCCGCTCATCAAAAACAGAATAAGATCCAGTTACTGAAAACAGGAATAAAACGACTTCAGGAGGAAAAGGAAATAAAGGTTTAAAGATGAACAGTTATCCACCAACGTGGTTGTGTTTGTGAGGTGGATTCTGCGTTCCTGGAAATGCAAACGAAAATTGACTTTTCTTTATAAATACCCTCTCTCTCAGGAACAGGTGCTCAAACCAGCTATTAATACAGGGAACTTTTAAAAAGATTAAATCAAATTATCTCTCAAAGACCAGACTTTCTGCAACAAAAATGCAGCAACAGCAAAGTTGGTCTTCAGTTGCATACTAGCCCTAATGTTTGAAGCTGAACCAGTATCTTTGATTCTCAAGGGGACTACAGTGCCACCTAGGAGTTCATAATTCATGTAAGTGGATACCAGGGATTTATTCAAATTTCTTTTTGCTACCAAGTGCTGGTATGGCTCAAGCTGTTAGAGAGAACCAACATTCCCTGTGCATGATGGTGTCAGCACATAGCAAATAATTGCTGACCACAACAGAGCCTCAGCTCAGGTATATCTGGGCACAGTCAAGACACAGTAGAAGAGCTGTATTGTTTTCCTTCTGCAAGTTAAGATATTAGTGCTTTAAATATGCATGTCTATCCTGAAGTCGTTCCCTTCAGATCAAAGACTGCCTCCCTCTGAAAAAAACTAGGCGGGGAAAAGGCAAGGCTTCAGTCAGGAAAGACAGCTGAAAAGACAGAATCTTACAATAAGATGTTTTCTAGTTTCCCTCTCCATCAGTGCCAGAAGACCTTTTTCAGCAAAGCACAAAGCCCATCCATGAGCTGGGACCGTACAGCAATAAGTAGAGTTCAGGAGGCACACACAGGAGCTATCCTAGCTGGGATTTCTCCTTAACCAAAGTGTAGTGGAATAAAGAATATAAAATACCCCGGAAAATACAAAAAAAACTCAGAGAGCAGGGGAATTAAAAATAAGACAGTGGAAGGCTGGACCTGTGTTACCCTGCCTGCCAGATACGTGTTCTGTGTCCTCCTCTCCTGGTTCATGTGTCTGCTCTTCCTGGTCAGAAAGCCTTGGCAACAAACTTGTTGACCAGTTTAAGGATCCAGGTGAATTTTTAGGAAATGGCATTTTTTTGTGCCCTCCAATGGTACACAAACCTCACGATTTTTTGTGGTAATGTTTAAATGGGACCTTTTCACTGTGAGCTGATCGTTAACATGGATTTCACACCACTGAAAGAATGTGTGAAGTCTACAAAGAAAGACATTGTGTGCTTTGTTTAACAAATGACATTATTTCCCTTCTGCCTAGCAACCCATAACAGGGCCAGAGGATTTGTAACAGCGAGCTAGAGTAAGCTAGCAGGACAGCATTTCAAACTAGCAAATACATCTCATGTTCTCATTACACTTTACAGCTTAGACAAGAGCTTGTAAAAGGATAAAAAAAAGATGGTTCTGTTAATCCAATAACTGTGAAAGATCTCCATAAACTCAGATGCTTGAACAATTTATCAGAACTATAAGAAAATACAGCTTTCAACAGCATTTCAAAATACATTTTTTGGAAGACTAATTGCTTTGTACATGTTTCCACGCAGACATTAAGATTGTCATCTTACCATGCCCATAATTTCTACAGTGAGAACTAATATAATAATGTAATAATGTTACTGTAAACATTAACAGATCCATAAATCTCTAGCATTTTCTCACGCTTCTTCATAGTCATCGTAATTCCCTTTAAGTCTCTTATACGCTGAAACGGAAAGAATGTCAGTATTTTGAAACTTCCTTATTTTATGCCTTGGAGTTATTAGGTGTGCTTACAGCCAAGCCATATGAGTCAGGCTCTGCCACTCATGTAGAAGGTACAACAGGATGAAAGCAACAGGCTGGTAAAGGATTAAAACTGTCAGCTTGACCAGGGTATGACTTTTAGATCTCGTACAGTAGCTTCAGGAGAGGATCAGCAACTGGGCACTGGCATTCTTGCAGCACAGCTCAGGAAGGCACCAAGGGTAAGGACCTGAGCTTGACTGCAGCTGTCAAGCAAGGCAGAGGAGGCCCCAAACAGGCTTCTCTCTGCTTTTTCACACTGACTGTTTCCTTAGTAGTCTGATCCCAGGTTGCCTGTTTGCATTAAGTGAAAGTCAGCCAGAGGGGTTGAGGATGCAGACCCTTTTGGTGTGCACAGGGCAGGGATAGCACATTACTTCATGACTTTTCGTGTTCTTCCTGGGATGGAAGGGGCAGAGAGGGATTGACTGTATTCACATACATCTTTTTGGTCACTGGATTTAAAGACCTTAGGAGAACTCCTATCAGTGAGGTTTAAACACACATGGAATTGACACTTGGTGCCCCCACAGAAGTCACTGCCAGCAGATGCTGTGACACATGTGAAATGTACCTCAGTTCAAGGGGAGACCAAGCAAGTAAACAGAAAAGAAATCCATTGGGGGTTACTAGATACACAGAAAACACAACACAGATTAAGAAGTTCCCAAGCTGAAGACAGAGGTTAGGAGACTGCCCCAGGGACACATCCTATGCGCTTTTCTTGACTTTGCTCTTCCCTGTCTATTGCTTTCCAGCCACTGCTGGAGACAGGATACTAAGCTGGAGGAGACCTTCATCTGACCCAGAACAGCTGCTTTGATGAACATCCTAGTCACACTAAAGTATCAGTTTCATCCCTTTTAAATTCGGAAAGATTCAGGCTCCCTATTCAGTTATTAGAAAGAGGCAAATCTCAGTGAAAGGCTCTACGGAGGCTCTCCCTCCATTCATTGTATAAAAATCATTCCCTCAGAAACCCAGTATTATGTGGGATGAATATGAGTGCTAATACCATTTCCAATCTCACTGCAAAATAAGACATTAAAAAATAATTTTCAAAGCCCTTATCTCTTTGAGAATTACACATAAAAGTTTAAATACCTGATTTTCTCAAATAATTACAAAACATGAAACTTTGACGCCTGCTGAAATGGTGCAGTATTGTAAAAAACTCATCTGAGAAGACATCTAATGGTCTTTTGATAAGAACAATTCTTAAATACATAAACAAGTTATTGTTTGTACAGACAAATGCTCTGTTTTCTTGCACAACTCATCTGGTCAGATCAGAATCTTTTTCAGAGATATTTTTGTATGCTGTAGATGTACATTACATCATCTCTTTTCTGTTACAGGCAAGTTCTAAACAGGCATTGCCCTGTGAATTATCACATGGTTCCTTTTACTGATACTGCTGGTTTTATTGCTCTGCCTGAAAAGGTGGATACTGCATTTACCTCTGCCCAATTAAACAAATTTCATTAGGGACAGGCAAAACAAAGCCCCAAACAACTAAAAATCACTCTACAGATGGCGTAAAAATCACTCTACAGATGGCCTAGCGCAGCATGTCCCAGCTGGAGCTGTCTGCACCCAGTCAGACAGAAGACATCAGAAGGTGTTTGCAAAACAGCTAGAAAAAAAACAACACAGCTAGAAAAAAAACCAATAGAATAAGCGTACATTCACAGCCACACACCGGCAAGGCAACAAAATGAGGGGAAATAAAAAGGCACAAAACGAGGGGAAATACAAATATTAAATGAATACTCAAATCTTGGCCCAACTTTCATTCAAATGTTAAGTGAAAGTCATTACTGCAATTCAGCACAACATGGCCTCAAATTAATTTTTCTTTTGTCCAAAACTTGGGCTAGTTCTGTAGGCCTTTAAGCACTACAATAAAATTTATAACCAAAGAAAGAAATTACAGTGTCCAAGTCCTCTTTTAAAAGCTGGAATCTAGAAATCAGATTAAACTCGAGGCAAGTTATGCAACCCTGGGGGTTTGATAATTAAGTAGTGTGTTTAATTTTTTTTTCATGCAGAATGCATCTATGTAGAGGAGCACGCACACATATGCAAAGTAGTGGTGAACTTCATTTCTGTCCCCCACATCACATGGATTCTGTGATTATTTTAACAGCAGCATTTGTTTTTCCTTATTTTCATTGTTTAATTGGAACAAAACCAACCTGTAGCCTCACTCACAAAAATCATTAATCTCCCAGTTCAGTAGTCTGTTCAGTCAAATTCTGTTCAAGCTCTTGGGCAGTATGAGAACTCAGACAGTCTAGGAAGTGTTTATACAGATAAGAGATTTGCAGAGAGGGGGGAAAAAGTTATTCTGGGGCTCAGAGCAACAAAGAACACGGCTGAGATTGCAAAGAAGACTGTGGATACGATAGCACCACACAATCTTGCTTTCATTTTAGGGACCTTATCCTGCTTGAGATTGCAAGCATATGCACTGAGCAACAGGCTGTGAAGGTTTGATCGGATGTGCATGTCCAGATTTGGGACTGAGAGGTCCCTGGCAGAGCCATTCACCTGCCAGCAGCATGGTAGCAAGCATCACATCAAGAATGATGAACAGGCAGCTTGAGATGTGAGCACCTTTCAAGTTGCCCGGAAAGCTTATGATAGAAGAATTCAAGAGTTGCACAGCTTATAAGCAAAAGCCAGAGTAAATAAAAAGCAATAACTTATGCCTCAGAAATCATCAGTTTCCCCTATTCTCACACCAAGTGCTGCAGCATCAGGAATCTGTGTCTGCAGCCAGCACCAGGAAATCCTGACTCCCAGGGTCTAAAGCTCAAAGGAATCATTAACTGCAGTAGAACAGCACACAGGCAGGAGCAAGGCTGGGAATGAGACATGCAGGAGCCTCGTGTGGATAGAGGGAACCCTATAAAAAGCACACTAAATGGAAGAGGGCATCTGCTGCTTTCCACTGGGAAAGTGAGCCACAGCTTCAGAGGGCAATGGGCAGAGAGAAATGTGAAATAATGAAGGTGCTGAGAGCTTCAATTCTGGGGCATTGATTTTAAGTGGTTAAATGCAGCAGAGCTTTTAAAACAACAAAGAAAATCGTAATATTAAAGGTCTCTGTCAACACATTAAAGGAATACACCACCAAAGTTTCTAAAACAATCTGCTCTGGGAAGCTTTTTGAAGTTGCTGTATCCAATGTAGGAGCGCAGGGGCACAGAAACAGAGGCTGCCTTTCTGCTTGCACACACTGAGCAAATAATTTAATTAAATGCAAGTAATACAGGAAGTTTCCTTAACCCAGCCAGGGGACATGTTGTGATCCTGAAAGGAAGGTGCTGAAAGAGCACAAAAATCACATAAATTCCCAATTTTGTGGTCCCTGTAAAAAGTTGTTAAGAGCTAGGCAAACAGACTTATTTTCCCAGTAGCATTAATGTAGTGGGAAGTGAAAGGATTAGCTTGATTTAACTTGTGACAGAACACTTATAAACCGTGCTGAGGGCTTAGGCCATGCAGATGGGGTGTTTTCAAAGCATAGCTCTTACAGGCATGTTGCCTTGGCTGTTCAAAACTGAGAGTTTTTAAGGACATTTCAAGGTGTCTGGTTGAAATGCCTGCTTGGACATCTGCGGCTGTCACACAGGCAGAGCTTCCTGATGCCTTTCAAGAGCAAAGGTTGAAGTCAGTGTCCGTAGAATTATGTAGATAAACAGAGGAGATGTGAAGATGAAATTAGAGTACCAAAGGAGAGCACAGAATCACTTAGGAAGGCCTTGCCTCTTGATTTGTGTAACTAAATAGTGCAAATGTTAACACAAGGTTTCTAGGTTTGTTACTTGGATTTAGCAAATGTCTACTCATATACAAAAGAATGTAAAAGTCTACTCAAGTACTTGGACCAAGGAGCTATCAAACATATTCCAGAAGAGATAACGGGGGGACAATAAGGCTAGAAGCAAAAATTTGCAGTAGGAAATAAGTGTTTAAAATGCAGGTATTGGATTTGATTGACTAGAGACTTAGGCCAAGTTATTATAGACAAAGACCTTAAAGCAATGTACATCTGCAGACAAGAGCTGCTTTTGAGCCAATATCAACCCTATTACACTCTTTATTGAGAGAGGTGGGGTTTTAGTTTATCAATTCAAAATCTGCTTTTAGGTGTAAATCTCATGTTATTGCTTTCCTGTATCAGTCTCACTATGGTTGTCTCTTTTTTTTATACAATTGAAATTAAATTGCTGGTTATCCTAGACAGCCTCCCAAGGTCCATCATGAGCTCCCAGCTTGCTCTGGATTCACCTGTGACTTTGAGGTGACAGCTTGCTGAGCTCTTTAGACACAGACATTTTTTATGGCAGGCAAAAAAAGGGGTAATAAAAAGCCAGGCTCTCAGATAGTTCAAAGTAGACTTGTCTTCTCTAGACTGGCTACAGAGGCAAGGGAAATGCACACGGATCATTTAGTCTATGTGCAGATACGTTCTGAATATACTACTAGGTTTTCTCAGGATTTGCCTTGCTTTGTGGAGGAACCAGGTGCACTGGAGATTAGAAGACATGAATCCCCATACCCTTTCATGCTGCTCCTCTCTGTCTGCTGCATGCAACAGGGCACCCAAACCCTGCCCTCATCTTCATCTCTTTCTCCTCTTTCTAGTTCTAGTTGACATCTTCCTTCCAGCCTCTCCCAGGTAGATCATGACAAAGCCAAGTCAGATCTGTACTCCTCAGCTGAATTGCAGATATATTTAATATACAAATCACCTAGGGTCATGTTTCCTGTGCTGCTTTCTGTTTAGAAATTCTCCAGTGCAGAGCAATGAGCACTTCAAGACACTGTCAGACACACACACCTACGCCTGAAGTCCCGCAGCCTGTGACCTGCTGTGGCAGAGCTGCTGACTCCTTGCTGCTCATTCTTGGCTACTTTTCTCTGTGTCCAACTTAGAGCTGTTGGGATTTCTTTGTTTGTTTTGCTCTGTTTACAGAACAGCCGGCATAGCTGTGCTTCCTTACTCCGCCAGGAAATCATCCAGTATCTCACTGCACAGGGGACAGAGGTCAGTGTTTGTCCAGTGCTTACAGAGGCTGAAGAGGATTGACAGCAATGCCACAGCTTTTCCATGGTGCTCTGAGTAAAACCAGAGCCTGAATGCTGAACCCAGAAGAACAACTCATGTTGTTTGCGTGTTAAAGAACCTTCATCCTGACTATCCAGTCAGCAACATGCTACTCCTACCACATCACCCTGCACAAGACTGTGTTTGTTGGCATACTTGCCTGTTTATTTAGGTGTGTGACAGGCTTCCGTTGTTATTTGGATCAAACTTACCTCATTATATTCATTCCAAGCACTGCTTGTGTGCTGTTTTGGAGACATCTCCTAGACATGCAAGGCACCAAGAGGATTAATAACATTCATCCAAATGTTTTCCCAGAGGAAGGTGCGAGAAAGAAATACTGCTATTGACCTTGCAGACTTGGGATACAAATAAGAGGCATTCAGAATATGAACAGACTTAAGGCTTGGTGCAGCAGAGGGGGAATATTACACTCCACAGGAGTTCAAGCTGGTTTTCTTTTCTGGAAACCGCCTCTAATTGCAAGACCTCAGGGGAGAACTGCTCTGTGCAGTTGCAGCCTACAAAGAAGGATGGGAGCACTGCAGAAAAACAGTGCTCTACTACATGCAGAGTCTCTTCAGAGAGACCTTACCATCATCTCTGATCTACAGCTTGTCCAGTTCTGTTTATTTTTAATCTATGACTATCATCTTTGACACCTTGAGTAATAATGCTGTCACAGCTCTCTTATTTTGGGAACTCAGTGCTCAAGACCTTGCAGCAGCTACAGCAGAAACAGCCACAACAGATTTTAATTATCTGGAACTGAAAAGGGCATCACTTGGGTGTTCACTAATAAGAACCTCTGTTGACATCCATAATCATGTCATGTCTTTAGTAAAAAAAAATTAACTAATGTGAGGTACTAGACCTGAAAAAGGAGAAGGATGTGCAAGTCTTCAGCTGGGCTTCCAGCACTAACAGGTCCTTCCTGGAGCTCCTGCATTTCAGGACAAATCTTTCAAAAGGGTAGTAGCATTTACTGGTGACAGGTCCCAGAGACACATTTCAGATAGTGGGGACAAGTCCTCAAACATCAGCCCTTTCGTTGCCACAAATATCAAAGGGAGGAAATCTTCCTCACCCTGAGCACTACACAGCACAGTGCTCACAGAACTGAGATGCTCCTGACTGTCCCCTTGAAGCCCACCTTTGGAAGCTCCTGAAGGCAAGGTCTGGGTTTCGCACAGCCTATGTAGCTGGCTCAAGAAACGACCTGCTGTTTGGGGCATGGGAAGATTTGCTGGCTCCCTGCCTCCTGCAGCAAGAGACTGCCACAGCCTAGCAGCCCTGTGCCAAAACAGCTTGGCCAAGACACTACTTGTGGTTTCAATGCCATTCAATTGCCACGATGTGTGCCACAGAGACCATTTCCAAGCAGTGAGTCAGTTACAGCAAACTCCATTTTTCTGACCTGCTTCCTGTTTTCCCACTGCACTTAGAGCCAAATTTTCCACTTGCATTGGAAAACCTGAAGAGAGATTTCTTCCTGCTCCTGATATGGAACTCACTGTATTTCACCATGCCATTCTGGTCCTCAATACCCTCTTGTGCATCCTGTTCTCTCTCAAATACATTAATGTAAAATCAAATACAGCATTCAGTATATGTGCCTTGATATGTAGTCCCATGTCACAGTATATAGCATACCTGTATCCAATCACAGTTTGTCTCCTTGGCATCTGAAGCCTTGCTGTTCTTGCGACCTATGCCTGGCTGCTCAGGCAGTTTCTCAGCAGCATCTACCCAGGTTCTTATTTTTGGCTGTTTGGTTTGAACACTTCCAGCTGGGAAAATATACCCTTATACGTTCCATCCTTCTGGGTCTTCAAGACTCGACTACCTAAGTCCCTAAGCAAACTGATCTAATTAGATATGCATAAAGGGGAGGTTGCACTTGATGGCCTTCAGAGATGCTTTCAAACCTAAATCATCCTGTGACTGTGATGCCTGAAACAAAGAGCAAAGAGGCCTAGCTTAAGTGAGTCAAGGTGGGTGAAAAAGGACGGGGCTAAATATGCAGCAGAGGAGTGTGAGACACCCCTGAGATCATGAAGCCAGGAAGGCAAAAATGGGAGGATTGGCAGCTGGATGGTTCAACCACCAGAGAGAGGTTTAGCAGGCCTTTTGGTGCCAGGAAGGGTTAGGATAATCTGTGATGGATTTGGTGGCCCTAATGGAACCCATCAGTACCAGGCAGGAAGTTAAAAAAGCAGTCTGAAAGCTTGAAGAAATCACTGAGCATGAGTGCAGGCAGGACATGGAAAAAGAAATACAAAAATTTGTCTTGAGTAAGTGCGCTTAACATCAGCAAAATGGGTTATGAATTTTACACTGCGTTTACAAAGAGCTGGACATCTTTTCTGCTCTTCTTGGATGGATGCAAAATAGCACTTCACTTGTTGGAGAAGGAAGAAGCTAACATGTAATAAACACAGCACAGTCTAGACCCTCAACACAGGAGAAAATCAGAAAGGTAAGGATTTAAATATAGTTGATTTAACTCTTTCGTACTTTGGCTAGCCCAGACCAAAGGTAGTTGCTCACTTTCTTTACTAAGTACAATCCCAGATCTGTCATTACCAACTCCAGAAGAGAAAGAAATATTACTTACATCATATGGTCAGGTAAGGTTCATGCTATTTTTGGATGAAGACAGGGTGCAGAGCCCATGAGTGACTTCATTAAGAAAATAAAAATCTACAAAAGAATTTACCAACACATGGGCGATGATTGGAAGAGTGCAGGGTTACAGTCCCAGGGCCAGTTGGGCATGGGACATAGGGAGATTTTATGTGAAGGCTTTTTGTTTTGTTTCTAACAAGAACTAATTCCATGAGTGGAAATCATGTTTATGACCCTTTTCATAAGCCTTTAAAGCCACTTGTTAGTGTTGGACACTAAATGGGATTTTGGCAAAGAAGTGATAAAGAAGCTTAACAATCAGTAAAAAACACTGCAAGAAAAGAATAAATATATATTATGCCTTGTGATGATTATTATCCAGAAATAGATTATTTAATGTTTGAGGGAAAATATGCTGGTGAGACCCTTTGGTCTGCCACCTTAGTGGGGGTAAGGTATGGAGATCCATGTCACAGCAAAGACACAAGGGTTATTGATGTGTTAGAAACCACAGAAGCGCCTGAGAAGAGAGTGAATAGGAATCAGGGCTTCTGCCCCCCAAAAAGTAGCAGGATAAATAGTCCAACTGAAGGGCATCTACACCAATGCACATAGCATGAGCAACAAACAGGAGCTGGAAAACATTGTGCAGCAGGAAAACTATGACCCAGTTACCACCACAGAAGCATGGTGGGATTACTTGCACAACTGCGGTGCTGCAGTGGATGGCTATAAAGTCTACAGAAGAGACAGACAGGGAAGTAGAGCCAGTGGGGTAGCCCTGTATGGTAGGGAGTGTTTTTACTGTCTAGAGCTTGACGATGGTGATGATAAGGTTGAGTAGGGGGAATCCGGAGGAAGGTCAACAAGGCAGATGTCATGGTGAGATTCTGTTATAGACACACAAAACATAAGCAGCTGGGAGAAGTCTCACAGTCACTGGTCTTTGTTCTCATGGGGAGTTCAACTTGCCAGATGTCTGCTGGAAATACAGCACAGAGGAGAGGAAACAGTCCAGGAGGGTCCCAGTGTGGAAGATAACTTCCTGATGCAGCTGGTGAGTGAGCCAACTAGGGAAGGCATCTGCTGGACCTGCTGTTTGTGAGCAGAGGACTTGTTGGTGATGCGATGGTTTGGGGCCATCTTGGACACAGCAACCACAAAATGATAGGGTTTAATTCTCAGAGAAGTTAAAAGTGAGATCATCAGAACTGCCAACTTGGACTTCCATAGGGCAGATTTTGGCCTGTTTAGGAGACTGGTAAGTTAAGGAGGTGGTCTCCTTTAGAAGCAGTTCTGAAGAAGGTCAAAGGAGCTCAGGAAGACTGAACATACTTCAAGAAGAGTATCTTAAAGGCAAAAGAACAGTCTGATCCCATGTGCCAAAAGCCAGCAGGGAAGAAGACAGGCCTGGCTGAACAGAATGCTTTGGCTGGAACTAAGGAAAAAAGGAGAGTTTATGACCTTTGGGAGAAGGGTCAATCAAGTTAGAAGGCATACAGGGATGTTGTAAGATCATGCTTAGGGAAAATCAGAAAGGCTAAAGCCCAGCTAGAACTTGATCTGGCTACTGCTGTAAAAGGCAATAAAAAAGGTTGCTATAAATGTATTAGCAATAAAAGAGGGCTAAGGACAATCTCCATCCTTATCAGATGCGGGAGCAAACAGCGGCAAAGGGTGAGTAAAAGCTTGAGGTACTTAATACCTTCTTTGCCTCAGCCTTTAGCAGTAAGCTAAGTTGTTCTCTGGGTACCCAGCCTCCTGAGCTAGAAGACAGGGATGGAAGCATAATGACACCCCTATACTCCAAGGGAAAATTGTCACTGACTTGCTATACCACTTAGGCACACACATGGGGCCAGATGGGATCCACCCAAGTGGACTGAGGGAGCTGGTGAAGTGCTCACCAAGCCGCTTTCCATCATGTATCAGCAGGCCTGGCTAACTGGGGAGGTCCCATTTGAGTAGAGGTTAGCAAATGTGATGCCCATCTATCTACAAGAACAGACAGAAGGAGGATCCAGGGAACCAAAGGCCGGCCAGTCTGACCTCAGTGCCAAGGAAGATTACAGAGCAGGTCAGCTTGAGTGTCATCACAAGGCATGTACAGAACAACCAGACCCAGTCAGCATGGGCTTATGAAAGGCAAGTCCTGCTTAACTAACCTGATCTGCTTCTGCATCAAGGTGACCACTTAGTGGATGAGGAAATGGCTGTGGATGTTGTCTACCTGGACTTCAGTAAAGCCTTTGATGACGTTTCCCACAACATTCTTCTGGAGAAATTGTTCACCGCTTGTACAGGCATAGGCTTCAGCTGGATGGCTGAGCCCAAACAGCTGTGGTGAATGTAGTTAAATCCAGTTGGAGGACAGTCAGAAGTGGTGTTCCCCAAGACACACTACTGGGCCAGTTCTGTTTAGTATCTTCATCAATGATCTGGATGAAGGTACCAAGGGCACCCTTAGTAAGTTTGCAGATGATATCAAGTTGGGTGGGAGTGTTGATCTCTGGAGGATAGGAGGCTCTGCAGAGGGGTCTGGACAGGCTGGATCCATGGGCTGTGGTAAATGGGATGAGGTTCAACAAGGCAAAGTGCCGGGTCCTGCACTTGGGTCACAACAACCCCATGCAATGCTCCAGGCTGGGGAAAAAGTGGTGGCTGGAAAACTGCTTATGGAAAAGGACCTGGGGGTGCTGATTGACAGAGCTGAACATGAGCAGCTTGTGGCCAGTCAGCCAAGGAGGCCAACAGCATCCTGGTCTGAATCAGCAATAGTGTTGCGGCAGGGACAGGGCAGTGATCATCCCCCTGCACTGGGCACTGGTGAGGATGCACCTCGAACCCTGTGCTCAGTGCTGGGACCCTCACTACAAGAGAGACATTGAGGTGCAGGAATGGACCCAGAGAAGGGCAAAGGAGCTGGTGTATGGTCTGGAGCACAGATGTGATGGGGAATGGCTGAGGGACCTGGGGGGTTTATTCTGGAGAAAAGGAGTCTAAGGGGAGGATCTTATTGCTCTCTAGAACTACCTGAAAGGAGGTTGCAGCAAGGTAGGGGTTGGTCTCTTTTCCCAAATAACAAGTGATAGAACAAAAGGAAATGGCTTCAAGTTGTACCAGAAGAGGTTTAGATTGGATACTAGAAAAATTGCTTCAGCAAAAGGATAGTCAGACATTAGAACAGGCGGCCAGGGAAGTGGTGGAGTCACATATAGATGGGTGCTTAGGTTTGTGGGTTAGTGGTGGACTTGGCAGCGTTGGGTTAACAGTTCGACTTAATGATTTTAAGGTCTTTTCCAACCTAAATGATTATATGATTCTACATAACAACCCTAAGCAGCAGCTATCCACACTGACAGCTATATTAATTCATCTGCGCTCAGACGGAGACAGGGACATCAGACATTCAACTTCAATTTAGGTTGCTTTCCAAAATCAACATTTACCAAACTCTTGTTGAAATGAGCAGGCACCGAGCCAGGATTGCACACTTATACCACTACGTTAAGCTCCTGTTAAAGTTAATGGAAGATCTGCCATTAGCTGAAAGTGGAGGTTTTTCATATACAGCTGATGTCTGGTGAGATCTGGCAATGCTATTTGAAAACTGAGGACTCTGAATCTGATTGACTTATTGTAGCATTAAATTGCATTGTTCATGTTTTTGAGATCTAGTTATGATAGCTGACAAATCTGGTTTGCTTCTCCATTTCACACCCACTTTCTAGATACCTATTTTTACAGGTTACTCTAGTGCAATCACAATATATGGTAAACTGTGACAGTGTTGAGCTTGAAATTCTTTTCTGGACCTCAGCTCTTTCAGAAAAGGTGCACAGTAGACTGGTTTCTTCAGTTATTTTCTTACATCAAGCAACCTAAACTGGGGATAGGGCTCCGAAATCAGGTACCTCTTCACTGTGAGACACATTCTTGGTCATCAGCAAAGCCAGCCTCATGAAATTCCAGCTGGCAAATCTTGCTAGCGGTCTTAACTATTCCAAAAGTCAGCTATCCAGACTTAATGATTAGTCTTCTTGGTTGCACCTGGACAGTTCTTTTACCTTTCCTGCTAATACCCTACCAGCCTTTCCAGCAGTTGTTTCAGTAAGAATCTGTCTGTTCATCCCAAAGCCCTGGCTCAAAGCATCCCAGGACTTCCAAAGCATTGCATGTTGCACACACGGAACCTGGGTGATGCATACCATAGTAGCTTGTGGCTCAGTGAATTTTTCATTCCTTTCACAGGATTCTAAGGAACTGAAACTTCATTAAAAGCTCCTCACTGATTTCTTTGTCCTATTGCTCATTTCAGTCCATTCTTCTCACAAAGTGTAAGGGATTGGGGTGAGAAGTATGGAAGGAAGGCAGCTTCCTCCATCCCCAAAACTACAGCCACCTCAAAACATTCCACATCCTTTAGGACAGAAATTGCATTCATTGTAACCAGGAAAAATCCCACTGCATGCCACAATTTCCCCTCCTGGCAACAGTATTGAAAGCCTTTCCTCTAGCTGTGGCTCATCTTCTCCTGCTCCTCTTCTCTGAACAACATCATAGGTCTATCTTGAATCAGCTCTGAGGCAATCACCTTTGACTGCTCAAGCAGGGCAGATGCACAATGCATGGAGAGAACAAGCAGTTGATTGTTCAGCTCCGACTGAGGTGATCATGCATAGGCTGAATGAAGGGGATGTCCTTGCAAAGCCCTAACCTGCTGCTTTGTCTAAGTTTCTTTCAGTCCCACATAAACAACTCACTTTGTTTTAAACTTTCGCCTTTGATTCTAGTGTTGCTTATTTCACACTCTTGTTTTTAATTATGGCCTTGGTCAGCAACTCCACTCTGCTTTAGCCACCTTTCAGTATTATTCAGCTAAGTGAGCTCCCAGTGACTCTTTTCACATTTTTTGTCTGTAAGTTTTACCCACCATTGATTCATCACTTCATCTCCAGGTTGGGTTGGCTATGTGCTTTTCCTCATGTCCAGCAGTTTCTCCTATTGCTACCTTGTTAGTTACCTGCTACCTGTTAGTTAGATTCTCCATCCACAGAAATTTAGACAGATACATGGAAGTAAGATTTACTATTGGCTATAGTCCTGATCTAAGCAGGAGGCGGGACTACATCTTTGGGTTACAGGACCTCCATAGAACGCCCCCTCACTGCTGTTTCTATGATTCCTGCATGACACAGCATCTATGAGGATGCTTTCTGTCAGTCACTCTGCATTTGGGACCTCTGAACTGTAACATTACATAGTATTTGACGTATAAGTTTGTATAGCCTTTCTGCTGCATTAGGTGCATCTGGCTTATGCTCAGAACAAGACCTGCACAGAGACTAAAAAAATTCCAAGATTTCAATGGAAAAAGAAGTTCTATAAAAATTGGTAGCTCCACCAGCCTAATGACAATATGACATGCCTTTGTATTAAGCTGCTTCTTAACTGACAACCTGCCTGCCAAGGAACAGACTTAACAATGCTCTTCCATCACCACATCACACGATTCAAGACTTCCAACAGGTTGTGTCCTTTCCTGCCACCACACAGTTATTTTGCTGCTGGTTCCAGGCTGGAGAGCCAGAGGAATGCATTCTTGCAAAGCCTAATCTTAAAACCATTGAGATTTGTACAAACTATTGAATCAGTCCTGCATCCTAATTCCAGAACTGGGCAAACAGCACAAAATAAAGTGTATTCTAAGAGAACATACGGGAATGTCATAAGAAGCAATAATGAGTAAAATTTGTTTTCATAGTGAAACATTTAATATGCATGACAGACACTGCACAATTACTCACATTCTTAAAATGAAATGGATAAATGTTTCCAGCAGGCATCATCTTCTAACAATTCTTTCAAGTCGATGCCAAAGGAATAAAAGAAAGGGGGAGCTAGTAAAATTTCTCTGCAGAACATGCCAATATTGTCTCCAAAACTATCAGACATGTTTTCATGAAAATTAAAGTCAGGTTAGAAGAGAGACATCCAAAATATATTTTTTCTAAGGGTGGGGATAAGTTAGTGAATCACGTAAGAGCACTGTTTCACGTAAGATATTCTGTTTCCATTAGAGAGTGGCTGTTGACAAGAGCTTCCAAAGCATATTTATCTGTATTTACAATTACAGTTTAGCTTAGGCTAAGTTCAGATCTGATCAAATATCCAATAAGATATGATGCCAAATGGCTGGATGCTTGCAGAGGCGTCTAAAAGCCTGGATGGGGTATCCGGTTAGTGTAGCTGGCAACACCAAAATTTGCCCATATTTACCTCTCAGGCTTACAGAATCAAATGCAAAAAAGCTGACAGCTGCTTTCTGGTTGTATTTATATTACCATTCCCATTCTTCTTGTCTACATAGCACTTGAAGCAATCCCAAGCAGTGTGCAAAAATCCCCATCTTTCCAGGTTCCTACATCTGCCTCTTCAGCCACTACCTCTGCACCTTTTTACAAGTAGTTTTAGGAAACTGACCCCAAGCTTTCTGCTTTAAAAGCCTTGTCCTAACTTTACCCTGGAATAATCTGTTGTTATTGCCCCATCTCTGCAGCTGTCTGTTTCTCTGCCTAACCATGCATGAAATTTTATCATTTCTTGTTTGTCTATAAAATGCTTGGCATGAGGCAGACACTGACACAAGTTAATAATAATGTGTGGTTTGCACAGTAGGATCATATCTAGGTTTTACAAGTGAAAACAAGTCTTCAGCTATCACCTTCTATTACTGCATCTATTTCTGAGCAGCAGCATTGATTTAAGGTGGCACATTGGCAATATCTCAAATGTCTGGATGGGGAACCTTCAGAATGCGGGCATGTGACTGCCAAACTGGTAAGTGCAGGTAGGGCACGACTGAGCAGCAGTCAGCAGCCAAGATTAAAAGATACCATCTCATGAGGCAGCTGCCTTGGATACACACACAGCTATGAAAAACTAGGCAGTAATAGTTACTGCCTATGGATCACAGCAGTAACAGGTTGCTTGCCTACACTTCCAGTTGAACTCAAGTAAGTACTGTGGAATTGAACCATCTTTGCTGAGTCCACTGGTCTTTTCCACATGGAAGAGGTGGACACTGAAATAGCTGCTGTTTCAATTGCTTTGTCCTACATTTCCTCCTTCGAGGTAACACCTTTCATAAATAGCATCAGGTCTGCAGCTCAGCAATAAGGTCATGTGTAAGTATTTTGGACAGCAGTAGTGAGATATCTGCTTCTGCCACACACAGATGGGTACTGAAGTCATCCACAATGTGTCATAGATTACATCTGGTATCATACCCCAAATCCTATTTAACAGCAATTAGTAGATTAATATATTGCTGAAGTCAATAATTAAAAGGAGACATTGCCTGTGATATTGAATCATGGTGAAAGAGTATTACCTCATGCTATAAACAGTTGCTACAGCGTTATTAATACAACTCTCAATGTGACTAATGACACTCTAAAATGCTGGAGGAATGATGGGTCTATAATTTTCCCTTAGCTTTTCTCACTGTAAAGCCATATAACATTTCTGCAGTGTTCTCTGCTGCTGAGATGACTCATACACTAAATTACCACATACCCAACTAACTGTGAAATGCTGACCCACTCTGGTTTTACTGCATGTCATCCGATCATGCTACCTATGAAGGGTTAAAGTCGTAACATCTCCCTGACTTACACTGCCTATGGAAACCAATAGTCTATGCTGCTGCAATTCATCCCTAACTGTGCACAGAAAGAGCAGCAAAATGTCTGAAATCAAATAGCAATTGACAGTCTCTGTTGAAAACCAGATCACTACATCATTAAAAGATTCAGAGGGAATTTTCACAAAAGACATGCAGAAAAATCTAAGAACTTTGTGTATAAGCACTTATGAACAGCCTGTTTCAGACCTCTGTGTCTCTTCTGTTCTGAATCCTTAACTCTTCTTCACTGCATGTTTTCTCATTTACACAGTCCAAAATTCTTCAGGCAGGGATTGTCTTTTATTTCATGTAAGGAATGTGCCTACTGTGCCCTCAGCCCACCATCTAGCTTGAGGCCTCTGGACATAAAGAAACAAAAATATTATTACTGAGAATAATAGAATAATGAGTTGTCCTTAGAAACCTCATTAATGCCATATGCCCCACTGTGTGTCCTGTTTTTGTCCTCTCCTTTTGACCGATGACTGGGCATATGAAAGAAGATGCTTGATTCAGGGTTACCCTGCAGAGACTGGTTTGCTATTCTAACCAAGTTCTGGGAATAACAGTACATTTTTCTTCTTGGAGAAACAAGATACAATAATAAAGAATATTAATCAAATATTGTGTTGTGTTCTCATGTTTGGTGAGCCTGAAACTATTTTCCATGCTGAAGAAAATAAATAATTAATAAAGAAAGCTTTTTTTGGGTAAAGGAACACAAGCTGAAAAACATCCTATAAAGTTACAAAGTAAAATGCAGTGTTTTTATAACAACCCTTGAAATGTTTATAAATATCGCTTATTTTCAGTACCATGGACTACTGAACATGATAGAAACAGCAATGCAGCATGAGATTCATTTTCATACCTATCTTTCTCACAAAACTTTGCTGTATATTCATCCAAGCACGCCCCATGCCAGTTCTTCTCTGTTTGTCATAGTAACCGCAGCCAAATGCCATCTCAGCTGAAGCAAAGTGTCCTATGAAGACTGGAATGTATCACTTAACTCAAAAAAATAAAGGATTGTAATGCCAGTGTGTTCACTGTTTTTGGAAGGAAAAGCATCATGCTTTAAAGCATTCAATACATGCAGGAAGCATACTTCAGGATGCCTCTCCTGGTGTTTTTTGTTTCCCTTACTGCACTGCAGACAGCCCCATGTTGTTATTTCCCCTTTTTTCTTATCCTAAGTGTAGTTTCCCTGCACTAGATACATTCCAGCACAATGGGAAAAATATTTTGTCCTATGCTATGTATAGTAATTTCCTCTGAAATGCCCTTTCTTGCTGGAGAAAAAGAGTCTGTACTACCAGCCAGCACGAAGACCCGTTTTCCAGCAGCCATGCACTGCTGATAGAATGCTGCTTGGTTCAGAGTCTGTTCATCCAGGAGGAAAACTGGCGTTATCAGTTGGAAGGCAGACTTTAGAATGACACCAGTATGCATAGAGGAGCCCTCATCTTCCATTCCAGCCAGAGGGAAACCAGCAGGTTATAATGTTATAACACTCCTGCTATACAGCTCAGTATTCTCTCCTCTGGCAGGCCTGGTTCAAGTAAACATCTGTATGTGTGATAGTAAATAAGTACACTCATAAATTAGAAATTCTTGCTAGCATGACTCTGTCTTCTAGTGAGGCTTAGTCCAAACACTGCCCAAATAATCAGAGACTTTGGCTCCTATTTTTAAGGACATTGAAAAGCCGAACTCTGGATCTAATGTGCTACGCATTTTGATACACAAAGCACTTCCTGCAGATTATTGAGCAACCTTAGGTGGATACAGTTAGTTTATTTATTATTTGATCTCCCAAACAGCAAGAGCAGAACCATTCTCCAGGGTTTTACAGCACACTATAGTGAACACTTCAAGCTAAATTAGGATTGTAACTGCTACACAAAATTCAGAGCAATGGATTATGATCTCCTAAATCTCAGCTTTGCCTTCCTGTATTTATGTGCTAGATATTTGGCAGAGGCTGCAAGGAAAACAGCTGTGCTTTGCACAATGCATTTCTGTCATATTTTGTTAATAGATACAAGAACAGAGTTGATAACACCGATGGTTTTAGTTGCTCAGTAATGCCAAGTCTGACCAAGGACTTTCTGAGTCTTACGCTTTGCCAGAGAGGATGGGAAGCTGAGAGGAAGCAGAGACAGAACACCTGACCCAGACTGACCAAAGAGGTATTCCATACCACAGGACGTCATGCCCAGTATATAAACTGCGGCAGTTACCCAGAAGGGTTAGATCACTGCTCAGGTTGGGCTGGGTATCGGTCGGTGTGTGGTGAGTGGTTGTATTCTCTTCCCTTGTTATTTCCCCTATCAATATTATTATTGGTGACAGCAGCAGTGGTTTGTGTTATATCTTAGTTACTGGACTGTTCTTATCTCAACCTGTGGGAGTTATGTTCCTTCGATTCTCCTCCCCATCCCTCTGGGAGCTGAGGGGAGGAAGGGGGGGAGTGAGAGAGCAGCTGCATGGCTCCTAGTTATGGCTGGGCTTAAACCACGACAGAGTCTTAACTGTTCATTGAATTCTTTGCTGTTCCCAAATTCTCTCCTTTTATTTGTTCTTTGCTGTGCAACAGACAGAGGTAAAGCTAGTGAAGGAATTCAGCAGCATGCTTACTTTCAGCCTGCTCTGCACATGGGTAGTCCTTGAGTGCCAGAACCCTTACTGGGACAGTGAGGGTGACAAATAGCATAAAATGGAAGACAAATTGAAGCAGAAATAACACATAAAAGGTAATTAGAAATCTAGATGCACTGTGTAGACAGTGGCAGATTTATCAAAATACCTATGGAGCTGGATCTCCTTCATTAACCAGAAAAATGAGTGATGAGCGCTGCTATCGGGATTGCTACTAAATTCTTTCAGAGAATATGGTGGCTTTCTCTGGCTGTATCCTCAAAGCTGATCTGAGACACAAGGCAATTGGAGAGGGCAGTGACCTCTCTCACACAAGCTCAATTTGGCCGTTGAGCTGCATGAGCTGTGGCCTTCAGTGCCAATGTGCACAGGACAACGCTCTGGGGCTTTGAAAGTAACAAAGAGCTGAGGCATCTTGCTCAGGTGCTAGTTAGTTGTGTTGGAGCAATTATACTGCAGGAAAACTGAGTACAGGATTCACCAGAGGTTGGGTTTCACTTTAAGTGCTTTAGCTGGCAAGTTACAGGACAGCAGTATAACCTTCACAGGGTGCTGAGCACTGCATTAATCGAAATTTGCAGGCAGCTTAAATTATAACCAAATACACAAAAGTCTTGCTAGTGCAACATTCCACTTTTACTAAATTTAGTTAACTCTCAATTACTAAACTCTAATCGCAGCCTCAGAAATCCCAGTTTCAGTAAAATTTACACTCTCTACTGGAGTTTGTCCTGAGGGGAAGGCCAAAACAAGGCTCCTACCTTCAGCTGTAGCTAAGAATCAACCTCCCCCACCACAACTAGTGCAGTAGCCAGAATTCAGGACTCAACTCTCCATCTGTTTGGCCCCTTTCACATCAGTAATAAACACATTGCATATGCTACCTACCGCTACCTTATTATTTGGCAGGAACTCTTTCAAAAAAAGAACATAAACACTCAACAACACAGAACTATCCTTTTTGGCAGATCCTTCTTAATCAAACATGTCTAGGCCTGTAGGCAGTGGGCCCTCCGTGGCCAGTGGCATCTTAGAGCTGGAGCACGCACGCGGAGGAGCCCCAGCATGCACGCTGCGTTAGGGGGCAGATTAAATCAGTCATCACTTAGAAATAACAACAACATAGAAGCACCGGTGACACAGGTGCAGAGTGAGGGATGACAGGAGCTTCCACTGCAGCCATAAATCTGGGGGACAAGCAGATACCTCACCCCTAAAAATGTCTTTCCATAATGTGACTCAAGCCAGGCTGTGTCTCCTCTTTGGAACACCTTCAGCTGTCTACAGACAGGGTACATGGTAGGGACTGCCTGGCACACTGAAAGACAGGGCAGGTGGAAGACTTGTGAAGCTGCAGATTTCTAGGAAAACTTCTTATGTTTCTAAATTCTCCTCCCAAATTCCATTTTATTGACTCTGCTTCTTCTGCAGTCCCTCCTTCCTCTTCCTTGCTGGGCACTCAAACGGGATCAGCAGAACCAGACGACAGGAGAGCTGTTGAATTACCTGATCTTTCCCACAGGAAGGTGTCCCAACAGAAAGATGTTTCGTCAATTGCTCCATTTTCTTCTTCCAGTGAAGTTATGGAGATAAAGAAGGATCCTTGTTCCCTCACCATCATCCAGCAGGAGAGGAAAGAGGAAGAAAGGCAAGCTGAACACTGCACACACAATCTCTACTGTAAAATTTGTTTGCATGGCTTGAAGGTGTTTGGAGATTTCAAGGCCACCACTCTGCATCACTGCAGCACTTTGGCATCACAGCCACCACCACAGGGCAGCCCACCCTGCTCAGGGCACAATGTCACTGCTGCATCAAGTGCAGATGGAGCTCAGCCCTGCCATTCCCCCTCTTAGCCTATGCATTGTACAGGTTGTATTCCTCCGGAATTTCAAACATAGACATGCCCCAGTTGACATACTAAGATAGAAAAGATTCCCTCTTCCATCACAAACTGATTAATTGACCTTGATGAGCCCAGAGGACACTTTAAGGCATGGCTTGTGCATTCTGCCACAGAAACTCCTATGGTGGGACAGATACATGATAGACACTACAGCTTCGAATGGAATTCGAAAGCTACTGAGGACACCATATGCCAGTACACCTGCAAGGGTGTCTGCAAACTTACGACAGTTCTTGGCAATGCTTCCACTGCAGCAGGCAGGTTGGTGGGCTACCATTAGCCAGGATTGCTGTGCAGGCATTGCTAACCTGATCTGACTGATCTGTCCCTCTCCAGGAGAGAATAGTGGAGTGAAGCATGGCTTAGCTTTTTGGTTTCTTGGTCACTGAGAATGAAGATCTGGCTGGAACATAAAGTTTCTGGCCACAGTGGAGAGTTGAGACATGTCAGAGGCACATTCCTACATGTCAGAGTTCCTTGGGCCAAACATAACCAGCTTTCAGGACTTCTGTCCCACATTAGTGAGGTGTTACTCTGCCATATTTTCTAGCATTAGTATTCTCTAACTAATGAGACGTGCTACATAGCTAGCGATCTCCACATCACAGACAGGCACAACACAGCCACTCTTTCAGAAAGCACAGAATTTCATGACACAAAAATGAACAAAAGAAAGGTGTTTGCATAAATTCAACTTCTGATTAGGTCTCAGACTCCTAAATAAAAATACAGCTTCACTCTTATCAGCTGGGAAAAAGACTTTAGATAGTCTGGACTCAGTTAAAGTTCAGTGTCACCTTGGCTGAAGAAAGCTGAAAGCCACCTGAGCAGTTTCAGACAACCTCGTACCCTTGCAGACACGTTTTAGAAGAGCCTGGTTTGCTGCACCCACAGCAGCACTGAAGTCCAGTGAAAATACAGTAAGAACCTGAGTGAGACACCATAAGTCACTGTCTCCTGAAGACTCCTGTAGCTCATAGAGATCACATTAGAAACTGCTACAACTGAGAAAATAAGTTCTTGTTTCAAGACCATTTGACTGGAATAGCTGACCAGACACAGGCTTTGGCCTTTCCCCCGAAACTGCAGCATATTTTTTGTTTCTTTGTTTATGCAAAACAATAGCCTGAAATAGGACCTATTTTCAAAGTAAGTAATGTAACACTTGTTGCCAGAAGAACAACAAACATCTTTGATTGGTGAGGAGCTGTTGCAGCAATGCAGCGTTTGAGTCATTCAAGTGGTGAGGAATTGGGGACGAGTGGTGGGATTTAAGTCAGAATTCAATGCAGCAGTTTTGTATGCTGAGTTTGCTGCCTTATTTGCAGAAATAATATTATGAACGTCAACAGGAAATTGAGAAACTGGAGACTCATTTTTAGTGATGCGAAAAGCAGCTCTGATCCCATCAATTTTTACTTTAGAAAAAAAATAAGAAAAATTATTGCCTTTCTTCACAGAGCAAGAAGTAGAACGATAAATCCTTCCACTGGGACACAAACTCTAGACATTAATAAAACGCTGCCAAGACTATTCCTGATTCTTGTTTGCAATGAAACCAGAATGAAGTAGCGCACATGTAGCAGGTGAAAAAGCAAAATCAATCATACATGAGTCAGTTACTTTACCAAATGTAATAGCAAATGAGGGTTGTAATTTCCAAACCAGACAGTGAATTGGATGCTGGTTTCCCAGTGAGCACCAGAGGGATCTGAGCAAAGACGTTGCGTTTGGTCCTGTGATAAGAGAGTCAAAGACCAGCATTTTGGCTTCTGGGAAATACTCCACTGACCTGTAAGACCATCCTTTTAAAACAGGTAGATGGTGTTATGTGGCTAGTATTACACCAAAGTAATCTGCCTGAAAGAACACTTTTTTTCTTTCCCATGCCCACTTGAGTCCATGAGCATGTTCCCACACACCTGAGATGTGCTGGAGGTCAGTAATCACTGTGCAGAAGAGGACCTCAATTAAATCATATGATTGTTCCTCTGCCTTTTTGTATTTCATAAGCATAAGCACATGATAAAAGATTGTGAGTTGTCCAGATGCACGTTTTTGTGGGGACAACAGAACATCAGCCAGACATAAACAAAAGACTTTGCTTCCAGGTTACCATGTTCCTTCTTAAAGGCTTCTATTCCTTCAGCTATTCAAAATACACGATGACGAAGTCATATTTTACCCTTCTTCTATACCTTAAACTTGTCGATCTTCAGGATGTGGTTTCATGATCAGACAAAGCTGAACTGTGGCTACACCATTACCGAAAGGGGTGATCTCACTCTTTACTCCGTGTCCAGGCCCACTTTCCTGCTCTTTCCTGCCCTGGGCTCAACCTGCACAGTTCTATAGACAGGCAGATACATACTGAGACAATCTGAACACTACCCATCCTCCTCTTCCAAATTAAAAATGATCATCTGAGGCTGACCATAACCGATCGTTCTTTTCCTGTCCACAGACAGGACTTCTGGGTCACCCACGCAGCTTGGGAGATCACTACGGAACCTGCAACTGCAGGCACTATGCTTTGGGAGCCCAAACAGGCAAAACCAAGGTCAGAGAACACAGGAGAGGTGAAGGGGATTAGTGAGAATATGTATCACACCAGTTGCAGTGAGCTAGGAAATGGAAAGAATGAGAAATCAAGATGCAAACTGAAGACAGTGCAAGAGATAGTGAGAATAAGAGAGGGCAGGAAGGCACCTGATGATAAGAGAATATCATTTGTCAGAAGAAAGGAGACAGAGAGCTACACACAGCATGCACTAAAATGCAGTTTGCTGAATGCATGAGAAACAGAAGTGAAGAAAAGCAGCCAACAAAGTTCCTTAGAACAGAGGTGATGAAAAGCCAGAGTAAGCTGTTTGCAGCAGATACATTTTACTAGTCAGAAAAAGGAATGAGGGTATTACTCAGCTTGAGTAATGCACTTTATACGTATTCAATTTATTTGTAGACAGTAAATTAGATTCTTCTTGTGCTCCCTCTAAAGTATGCACTGACACACACCAAGCATTGCTTAGTGCTTACATTTTCAGTTGTGTCATGAAGCAAAGATGCCACTACTCTTGGGTATCTTGCCAGTAAAAATCATGGCCTAACCAAGTCAATAAGATTGAAGTCAACAGTGGTTTTTCCATTTAATACCCTTCATTGTCTGACTCTTTGCATTTTAAGACTGATGGTCAACATTAACTAACCAAGAAATGTAATAATATAAATAAAATGGTACTAGAAGAAGAGGGTTTACCTTCAGTTTGACAGATTCCAGGGAAGAAGAGAAAATCATTATCATTTTTATTAAAAGATAATGAAGAAACTACCACATAGACAAAATTATTTCTCCTTCCCCCTTAACTTCAAGTCCATAATTTTGGAAAAGTAACTTTATGTATAAAAAAAAGCAGTTCGATTACCCACTTAAGAGTGAAAGACGTTGGCAAACTGTACATCCAGTGGAAAACAGGGAGAACAGTTGTTAGAAGAGCTGAATAGATCAAAAAGAGATATCAGCTACATTTTGGAAGAAAGATTTTTTTTTTAAGTCTATTTCCCCTATGGGCAGCCTTATCTGTAATCTGTTATTCGTATGCTATTGATACTGTGATGACAGGTCACATACGGTATGCTCAGGAACATATAAATCTAGAACAGGAGAATTGACTACGCCAGTGAGTCTGCATTTCCTGGAAATACATTGATCATTGGTAAAGATGTCACTAGGCCTCCTTATCACTTTTAATAATGCGATTTCTTATTCTTGAATCAGAGATCATGCAAAATACATTATTTCCTTCTAACCATATAATCATTCTTTGCCTTCCTTTTAGCCTGGACATACTTCCGGTTAGTGTTATTTTCTGGTGCCAGGAAATTCACAGCCTGGATCAGTCTTTTGACCTCTAATTCAGTGTCTTGTCTCAAATACCAGCTGCTTCAAACACCTCTCTGAAGACAGCAATACAGTTTACTCCATGGAAAGCTGCCTCCTACCCGCTATCCCTTATGCACTGGCTTGAATCCTTCAGAATTATGATTTTCTGCCATGCTTCGATACAAAGCACCACCAACTGACTGCATAACACTTGCGACAGGTCTCCTATTCTGAGCACAATCACTTTTTGGTACACTGGGAAACTACTCTCTTCTTATAAACCCTCCATCATTGCCTTACAGAAAGGCTTGATGCCAATTAATACCAACTGTAAACCACCAGGTCAGAGAGCACCCTTGCCCCACAGATTTTAGGACCAATGGAAGTCATACCTACAAACCCTGGGGGAGAGCTGTGACCTGACCCTCCAGTTTCACATAAGCAGTCCTATAGCACTTGGCACATTTGAGGTGAGCAGCAGGTGCACACTGCTTGTGCCCTGAGGTCTGCCCTCCTTTTCCCTCTCCCAAAAGCAGAGGGGTTTGGGCCCTGCTTTTCAGGATACAGTCATATAGGGATTTTTGTAATACATGTGAAAACACAGAATAGATGAAGTTGCCTCAAGAAGCTGCTGCAATTTCCCGCCATTTTACCTCAAAAAAACATTCTTCCTTTACTTCACCAGAAAGTATTTGTTCCTTCTTTGTTTTCCTGGCTATGCCAGTAAATAGCACTAACAATGTAAATGTAGTCTGTAGGATTACAAACTGCACCACAAAAATCACGACGGGCTAGAGACAGAACTTTATACTTTAATCCCCACTTTTTTACTGTGACGCTTAGGTCCCTTGTGTAACTGAGCAGAGACAGTAATTGCTCTATATTCAATATAAAAAATGGACACAAAAGATCCACATGGATCAGATCATTGCACAGCTAATAAACTCGTTGAGAAAACATTTCAGAAATCACAAAGATTAGCAGTGATCAAATTCCACGGGATCTGTGGGTCAGCTCTGCATAGGAAGCAGACTGAAAAGAGTCAGATATTCAGGCAAATGAAAAGTGATTTAACCTGAAACTGGCTTTAAGCAAAGCCACAGAAAGCCAAATACACATCTAAACATTACTCCATCTATGAGTTTAAGATAGATTTTCATGCTTGATTTGTAATATTCATTTAAGAACGAACTAAAACATTGCTCTCTAGCTACAGCAGGTTTATATGCAACCAGTCATACGTTGCTTAAGTTGCAGATCTTCCAAAAATAAGGAAAATATTATTAAAAGCTGAAAGAAAATATTTCAGAATTATATTTCAATAAGCTAAGAAAAGATACCCAGGGACAAATTAATCTGTTGCAATCACACTGACCACAACAGAATTGCATTTGGAAAGTTTTCCATCAGCTTTGCCAGCCACATATCTACGTCTTACAAAACTAAACCAAATGCAAGGAGCCACATTTCTAGTGCTATCTACTGTCCTGCAAGTTTATTTGCTTTCACAGCCACTCAGAAGGAAACCACTCAGTTCAGCTCTGTCACTGCATAGGGCTGACCTGCCAGTTATCAGAAGACCAACGGAGCTGGTGAAAGATTTGGAGCGCCAAGGGTGATGAGGAACGGCTGAGGGACCTGGGGGGTTTAATCTGGAGAAAAGAAGGCTCGGGGGGGCCTTATCACTCTCTACAACTGCCTGAAAGAGGATGGAGCAAGGGGGTGGTTGGTTTCTTCCAAGTAACAAGCAATTTGATAAGAGGAAATGGCCTCAAGCTCAGGTTAATCAGCAGGCAACCAGCCTGACACAGCTGGGGGGGATCCTGCTCATGAATGGGAACCAGGAATGGGTATGCCTGCTCCATTGGTTACATGTTCATAGAATCGGAATGGGCTGTGTTGGAAGGGACCTTAAAGCCCCTCTCTGTCAGTTTAAAGCCATTCCCCCTTGTCCCATCCTTACAGGCCCCTGTTCTTCTTTTTACAAGAAAAAGACAGAAGATCCCAGGATTTAAGGCAGCCGGAGCGCTCGGCGGCCAGCTCAGCCAGCAAAACTCGCACACCAAGTCCAAAGCAGCGACTCCGGTGAAATCACTTGAGGTGTTCTTGGTAACACCTGAAGAACAGGATCGGCACCCACCTCATTCCACGCTTCTGTGTCCACAGGTGTCACCAGCATCAAGACACCAGGACAGGAACCACCAGAGAAGCTGCTGTTGCCTCCTCCACCAGTAGATTGTGTTCCCTGGGGAAGTTGTCATCTCCTGTTGCCCTGGTGATGGGTTCCATGGGGTTCCGTGGCCTCGCACATCCCTGGTTCCCGCTCCAGAACCAGAGATGTTAGCAATTACATTACTCCTTGGTTTTTTTTCCCTTTACACATGTGCCTTTTTCAGATCGTTTTGTGCTTGCCCCTACCACCCCCAGTGGCAATAGGCTGCTGAAGTGCTTTCCTTTTCCTGTCTTAAAACTCTCTCCACAGGCTACATCCAGTGCCACCTATTTCTTCTGTTGTGGGACTTGTGAGAACAGAAATCCTCCACTTCATTTATCTGCCACCTTCTCGATTTCCTAAATTTAACTGTAAACCTTCCAGCTATCTCCTTCCAGACTGGGGAGACCCAGTCTTTGCTGTGGCAAAGACTCACACAGCTGCAGCAACACCATGGATCAATCTAGATATCCAAGAGCATCTGCCTCTGAATTAAACTAGTAAAGTTCTTGGCTTTCGGTAAAAAGGAAATAGGCAGGAATTGTCATTGTTACAGTATACATACATTCAGGATGAAACCCAGATGGAGAGTAGGCAGACATAAGGTTTGAAAGGCAAATATTTAAAATCTCTTTGAGTCTTTAAAATATATTTTTCTAAGAGCATAAGTAAATAATTTAAAAAAATCACTCCTAATAATGGACTTCACAGCATCCCAGAATGGTTTGGGTTGGAAGAGCCCCTAAAGCTCATCCAGTTCCAACCCCCTGCCATGGGCAGGGACACCTTCCACTGGAGCAGGGTGCTCCAAGCCCTGTGTCCAACCTGGCCTTGAGCACTG